>CAKNWT010268702.1:3479-15906 GCA_932066315.1 Andricus coriarius
GTCGTTCTTGTATACTATTTTCATTCGTTTTGTCATTGAATCATTGACATTTTTTAGACTTCTTGGGCTGATGTTGTCCCACGCTGACTTTACCGTTTCCTTGAGTTCTGCGACAGTAGCATACTGCTTGGTGTTGTCATAAACATCGCGAACCATCATGCCCTAAACATTTTCAGTTGGATTAAGGTCCGGAGAAACGGCAGGCCACTCAAGTACTGGAATCTTTGCCTCGGCTAACCGATTCTTGGTTGACTTGCTGGCGTGTATTGACGCATTGTCTTGTTGAAATGTCAACCGAGGAGAGCGGAATCGTCGAATGTAGGGCTTGAGATGTCCTTCAAGCACTGCCTGATAATCTTTGCTATCCATTTTATGGGTAACAAAAGCCAAGCTAACTTTCCTGAAACCGCTGTTGCTGCCCATACCATGACGGATCCGCCACTAAAGTGCCGAATGAAAAAAACTAGTTTCTTGTGGAAGATAACGCCAATAGTATCGTGCCTGCATGTGATGAGGCTTTACCTACAGCGCTTTCTGCATTTTCTTGCAAATTGGCGTGATCTTTGAAAAAAAGATCGTTTTTTTCTACCCGAAACTTTGGTGGAGGATCCGCCATCTTATGGGCAGGAACAGCGGTTTCGGGAAAGTTAGCTTGGCATTTGTTACCCATAAAATGGATAGCAATGATTATCAGGCAGTGCTTGAAGGACATCACAAGCCCTACATTCGACGATTCCGCTCTGCTCGGTTGAAATTTCAACAAGACAACGCGACCTTTATCCGACTGAAAATGTTTGGTGCATGATGGTTCGCGATGTTTATGACAACACCAAGCAGTATGCTACTGTGGCAGAACTCAAGGAAGCGGTAAAGTCAGCGTGGGACAACATTAGCGCAAGAAATCTCAAAAATTTCAATGATTCAATGCCAAAACGAATGAAAATGGTATACAAGAACGACGGAAATGCAATTCACTACTATTTTTTTTATAAATGAAGCTTCAACAAATTAATAATTATTGGTCAAAATAACTTTAAATAGTTGAATAAAGCAATTTTTTTGAAAAATTTAATTTTTCTCAAATGGCCCTATTAATGTGGGACACCACATTTTTCAGTATAACTGTTAAAAAAAAACGAACGACTCAAATTAGCCTTATCAAATTCAGAGAAAAATCGTCAATTTGATTCTATAACACACTCAAAAAATTTGATGCAATTTGCTTGTGTAGAAAAAGAATTATTTAAAAAAAAGTAGGTGGCCCTATAAATTTGGGACACACTGTACCAGTTCCTTGATCATATTGCTGTACCAAATCAAGATTTTGTTCATTAGAAGACTTTACCAGAGATGTAGCAACATGATTATTATACCATAACGGGAATATTCCATGGAAGGATATTTCTGGCATCTTATTTTTGATAAAACCAGGCTCGGGTTGGTATTCTGGGATTTTGGGGAGAATTCCGGTAGGCTGATACTATTTTAAGTTTTTAGACCATTTTACTTGCAAGTTTGAGCCGCATCGTGATTCTCAACCATTTGTTTGAACCATTTTTCCTGGGCCGATTTTCTATCCCAATTAGGACCTGGATTGGACAAATGCCTAACATACATAGCAGCGGCAGTATTCATACAATTTTTCGAAAAGTGTGGGCATCGGCGTAGTTTTGAGGATCGAAGTTTTTCTGTGGGAAACATAATTTCACTTTATTTTCAAAATTAAAAATATGTAAAAAGACATATTATATTTTAATAATGCAGTCAATACTCTTACCTCGACCTTGGGGTTGTAGATAGCATTATCTTTTGCTTTAATTTGTGCTGAAATCACGTTCAAATCATACTTTTATGTTATGTATATAAGTGATGTCGCCAAGTTAAAAGTTGATATGTAAACATTTCATCCATATTTCATCACACCGGTAATATACTACTCCTTAAAGATGTTTGGAATAAGTCGGGCATGTGAACTAATTAAAAGAGAATCTTCGAAAACTGGAAGAGTGCACAGTATACTATGCAAATAAATTCTATTAGAAATTTAATTCAAATGAAGATAAAGGTACTAAAATAGAACTTTAATTGATTACAGTTAGAGTTATGTTTCTTGATAATACTGAATCGATATAGTACGTTGGCGACCAGAAGAATTATCCTTGATGCCAGTTCAGTTGTTGAGGTATGTATATGTAATTAGTATATTAAAAAAGAGAAAACACTTATATGCAACGTTCACTTCATAAGTGTCTGTAAACAGATTGCCAGTATAATAAAAACATACTTATTAATCCTGATGCAATTTCGCTTATTGGGTAAGAATGAAACGACGATGAAGATGAATGGATCGATAAAATTTAATCAAGAATGAGTGATAGAAATAATTCACTAATTTTAAATGAGATGAATTTATTTATTGATATAATAAACAGTAAAGAGTTTATATCGTTTCGTGTATCAACCGATAAAAAATGTATCAGTCTTAGAAAGCGATAAATTATGCAGTCAAGTTATAGTAGGCTAGAGAGGGGCAGGACCGACCGGCGGCACAAGAGTGACTTTGCAAAAAGCATATCTATTCCTTAATCATTTGAATTATTCTTTTTATCAAATAATGTATTTTCTCGGAGAAATGGTGCTATAAACTTGAATTTGTGAACATTTACGTCGTGAAAGAAAAATTATGCACAAAACTTTTCTGACAACTGAATAATGGACGATTCGCTGGCAGAAATAATACGTTCGCAATATTAATCGAAATAATTTAAACGTGAAAATTGTATCTACTGGTAGAAGAAACATTACTGTAACAAGTAAGTATAAAAATAATACTTAATCTAAGTCCAAAATAGATCAAATTTAGAAAATATCTGAAGCTTCACTATGGGGGCAAGAGCAACCATATATCTGCGCGTGTCGTCTGCACTCATAGTTAGCAGAATGTCAACGAAAACAAGGTCATACCGCAGCTTACATGATTTTAAATAAAAAGACCTTATACTTCTTGCTGCATATGTTTAAAAGTAAATTTTCCTATGCATAAAATACCAAAGAATCAAACCATACAATTTCCACATCCTAACATATTTCTATTTCATAAAAAAACCAAAGTCAGTCTTGCCCCACACGTGGGACAAGACCGACGAAATACATCTTGCTGAAAATGATTAAATTATCCAATCGTTGTTTCATTAAAATAATTAGTGCATATTGAAATATGATATGCAATAATGTGGGACTCCAAATTAAAAAAAAATGCATAAATTCTGCGTCTTAATAACTGTATACAGCGATGAATATTAACCGGTCGATCTTGCCCTCTCTACCCTATATGTTTGCTTGAACTAAATAAGTGAGATTCTAGTCCTTAATAGGATTCAGCCTAAACATTGATACATTTTCATTGTTGCAAATACACTACAAATAATATTTTCTGAAAAAATATAGTTTATGATCAAATTTGCTGAAAACTGTTTTTCACAATAATGTTTTGTGAAAAAAAAATTCAGATTTTAAAAAAAGTACTTTTCTATAACAAATTGTTATAAACATTATTTTTATTATACTTACAGTTGCCAGAAGAATCTGAAAAAATTAGTTAGGTACAACCATGTACCAGCGATGACATAAGTTTTTTCTTATCTTCTACGAACAACATAGGCGATGCAAAAAAATATTATTAAATCAATGTTTAGAAACAATATATTACAGAACTTCGTCAAATTGCATTATAAAGTTTTTGACACATTTGGAAAGAATGTTTAAGATATTGGCAGTTATATATAATGTCTTTTCTGCTGTGTTTGTTGAAAAATAGGTTATTAATAAGCACGTAGAAGCGTATATATTTATTTGAAATATGTAAAAAAGATTAAAACTCAACAAACTTAGAGTCTACATTGTAAGTCGCTAATAAGACCAAGAACAATAAAATATCTTTTATTGGTTCCCAAATAAGAACCTTATTTGTTCAGCTGTGCACGAGAGATTTTCGAAGCTCGCATTGTCGACTCACGGCTCGTCAGCTGCTCGCTTCGAAAATCTTCGTTTAAACAAATTAATTAACGTACTTATATTTTCAATTATATTATATTGTTTATAATAATTTTGAATAATATTTTCATAGGAAATTGAAATCTCGTAGCTAGAATTTTTCTCGTAGAAGGATATAAAATAATATTTGACATCCTCTTGAGTATGTAGATTTACAAAAAGCTGTGTATAGGTGTCCAGAATTCTGGACGAATAGCTCTCCCATCTTGGAACGACTATTCATCCAGAATACTGGACGTTGATTATGGAATCATCGCATCTAATAGAACCGCAATTTGATACGCCTAACAATTTTACAAGATTTTTGTTAATCTAAAAACTAAAATAATAATTTTGTTTACAGCAACTGGGCAAGCGGGTGAGAATGACTACCGCTTTCGTTGTTTGGAAATCGAAAGATCGCCTGTGGTCCACTGGTTAGGTAACTGGAGATACTGCCTGGAGATACTGCGATCGTGTGTTTACGTCACCGTATTTTTTATACATTTTTAAAATTTTGAATATAAATTGCAATACAAATACCAAAAATGAAAAAAAGTATGGGTTTCTCAATCCTCATATAAGGATGTTTTCAATGATCTAAATATTCAAACTAACTTTTTTAACATATTTCGAATAAATAAAAATAATAACTTAATCAAAAAAAATAAATCAAAGTAAATATCCCACATAGCACACTTCTCGAATAAACCTGGTATTTTCTCAGGACTTGGTCCAAGTGGCCGGGAAGAAAAACCCGGGCTGCCCTAGGTTCAGACCTATACTTAGACCTAGGTTAAAACATAGGTTCATGTCCGCCGCGAATTTTTTGTTTTAAGAAAATTACATCAATTTTTCAGATTTTTTACGAATGATTTAGCATTTTTATTGAAAATAGAATTAATTAATAATATAATCCAGTCTAAGTACCTTTTGAATTTTATTTTTTTTATTTGGTATTTTGCGACAGTACCGAATAATAATTGAATTTTGCTTAACAATCCCTAAAAAGCATGTGCCTATAAAAAAATTATTTATTTTGTCAAGTCCGAAAACGTTAATTAACATTTCAGACAGGAAAAAGCGACGACAACTGGCAAGTCGTCTGACAAAATAATTCCACGATTGCAAGTTGAAGCATTCTTATATCCATGGTAACTAATCACAGTTGCGAAAAAAGTAGCACCCAGCGCTGCAAATCGGCCAAATGCGAAACTAATACTCGTAATGTAATGCACCTGCGCGGCTGAAGTAGAGTTAGAAAATTTTCGGTAACACAAATTTGGAGAAGGTAACAAAGTAAGTTGCTGAGAATTAAAATGAGAATTTATTTATTAGGTCCCTAGGGCTAAACAGCCCTCTAAAAGCCCTTAAAATTTTTTTAAAAATAATGCAATTTTTTTAAAACTAAAAAATCGCGGTGGACATGAATCTATGTTTCAACCTAGGTCTAAGTATACACTCTAAGAAAAAGTCTATTAACATTAAAATTACGTTCGCTTCAGAATGCTTCCTTTGAAATTAAGGCGATTTCTTTTGTCCATCAATAGAATCGTTTCACTGTTCAAAGACTTATCCGTTTAATGCAAAACGGAAGTAGTTTTACTGATAAACGATTTCTTTTTACTTTGAAAAGAATTCCTTTAACTATTAAAGGATTTGATTTGTTTGGCTAGCGGAGAGAGTGCGCCTGCGCATGAGTGAATATCGTTTAGCACCCGATTTATTAATTAATTGATAAAGTAATTAAAAAACGTACGAAATGACCTAAAAAAAGGGATTTTTTCAAAAAATTATCAATGCCAGGTTGTGACGCGAAAACTTTGGAAGGTACGTATACTGAAAGAACAATCTTTGATCTGCATAACCTCACTTTTCGTTGCTTTTTACGCTTTTTGACGTTTGAAAAATCCCTACCGCACACAAAATTGTATCTTTAAATTTTTTAACGTTGAAATCTAGAACGGATTGTTGTTATAGAATTAATGATTATCAATTTTATATTTACATTTATCAAAGCTCGGCTTTTGTACATTACTTGCACGTAATATCATGCAATAAGTTTTCTTTTAACGTACTAATTATTCTTTCTTTGGTCCGACAATAGATTTCACTTCAAGATCAAAGGAAATTCTTTCACAGTTAAAGCATATCATTTGAAACGACAATACTTTAACTGTGAAAGGATTTCCTCTCATACCAATTTTGAATGGAAAATCCTTTAATAGTGAAAGGAATCGTTTGACAGTCAATAGTCTGTTTTTAGAGTGATAGGTCCAAACCTACCGGGTTTTTTCTCCCGGCCACTTGGACTAAATCCTAAGAAAAGACCAGGTTTTTTCGGGAAGTATGCTATGTGGGATATTCTATTTTTGTGCAATTTCTGGACGAATAGCCGTTCAACTGTGTGGAGGCTGCATCCAGAATTCTAGACGAATAGACTCTCTGTTTACAAAAATCAAAGCTACCAATATTCACGTAGGCTAGTGATGATTCTACTAATTTATTGTCGATAGGGCGATACGAAATTAAAATGTTAGACTTTGATTAGTGATATTTCAAATATTTGGGAAGATTCTTGTTTAAAATTTTGTCAAAATTAACGTTTGACTTTCTACTTTTAATCGGTCCTTTCTTTAGTCACCAAAAATTTGTTTGAAGAAATATTCTTAATTTTTAATGGTTATGAGTCGACGATTTAAGATCTCCCCTCATTGCGGGTAAGTATGATAAGTATAGAAAAAACACTAGCATCTGAATTTTACAAAATTACACTTTCGTAACTATAAATTAAACATCTACTGAATCTCATAATTTATGTTTGCTTTCAATTTTTTGTCATTTATAAGTATATTAATGAAAACAAAATTTAAAAAATTTCTATTTGGAATAAAGTTTCAGTGATATTAAAAAACTTACCTAATTTAAATTGTATGATTTCTAAATTAAAATGATATATTACCATTAATATTATCTACTTTAATTTTTATGCCAAGAGGAGGTTCATCAAGCACTTCAAATAACCTTAAACTGTTAACAGTTTTTCGTATTTAAAAAGCAGAATAAACAAAAAATATCATATTTAACCCTTAGCCCGATTTTTAATTACCTGTCGTAATTTATTATTAAGGATAATAAAAATGTGAACATTTTGAAAAAACAACGGGTACTCAAGGAAAATATAATGACAGCCACCTGTCTCCTACAAATAACAAGAGATATAATCATTATGTTGCGATAAAAAAAGTTAATAACTAATTATTTTTCATTTAAAGTTTTCTCCTCATCACAATCACCCCGTTATAAAACTTACCCCCAGCGACCCTACTTTAATTATAATCTGACTTAATCTAATTCAACCACAATACGAGTTCCAGCCCGCAAATCCATTCGCACACGTCACTATTGATGTACTAAAAAATATTTCGATTGTTTTGGAAACTTAGGCTAGAGTTAGGTTAATAGTGGTCATTGACTTTACTTCACAATAATCTGAAAATAGAAAACACTTGACACTGTGATATGGTCACTGATTTGAACTGAGAACATTTTGCAGTAGAATATTAATTTTTACTCTTAAGAACCGTAAACCTTATTAGGAATAGTACAAATTTTCCAGTTAGAAAAGCCATTTTACATTTTGACTAAAATAAATAATATAGGGTTTGAAAAAGATATACAAGGTGTCCACGCAAGGGCTTACCAAAAGGTATGCAACCCGCCATACACGGCCATAAGGTTAGCATTGTCGTGTGAGACAGGTTGCACAATTTTTGGTAAGCCCCAGCGTGGACACCCTGTATATTAGCTATTTAACTAACAATTATGCTTTAACCTCCAAACGAAACTGTGTGTTTAATTACGCAGGGTGCTTTGGTAAAGACCATCAAATACAACGAGGAGAAACAAATACATATGCCAATAACAATCTTCGAGCTGAAGAAAGAAACAAAATTGAGTGCTAACAACGGACCCGCACGGCAAATTTTATTTTTAAGAATTACATCACAGAATTAAAAAGAACTGATCTAGAATTTCTAACAATGGAATAAATCTAGTGTCACATTATTATTAAATTTAACAACTAACGTGAATTCTTACAGTATCTTTTAACATAAATACAGATAGAATTTTCAGTGAAATATAAAATTCCACTGCCTTTCCAAATAATGAAGCCACAATGCGCTCAACAAATGGAATAACAAGGGAGCAAGACGTTTCCCGTTTGAATGCGGAGGCAAACATCAATTCGTGCTGACGCTGGTGGTTGAATTCTTGTATTATTTGAAAAGAAGTAAACGAAACTAAGTAAGGAAAGGACAGAAACTAAGTGAAGAAAATTTAAAGAAACGGCTAGTCTTCTTCCGAGAACAAAATTGTCTGCCTGGTTAGAAACCTGACGTCCTGACGCAGGAAAATCTAGTAAAAAACTTTTAAATTGATACCTTACAAAAAGTCTTAAATTTAGTATGATTAGTGCTCTGAATTGAGACTGATTTCTGGTTTGATTTGTAACACCTATACAGGTATGATCGTGATAATGGACAAAATATCAATGACAGTTGTGACTTGAGAACTAATTATATAATATGAAGCCGTGTGCATCTTTATTTTAAAATAAAATTTGAAAAGTAAAATCATAGCGCCTAGTAAAATTTGTTTCTTCCAAATTTTAAGCTCATGTTCACACTTGACTTGAAACGTGAAAATCACATAAGAAACTGTTGTCAACTTACATTTCAGTCTGAACTTAAAACTTATGTACATATAAGAAAAATTTGATCTCAAAATGGGACCCTGAGATTCTAAAATTTGCAAACTTTTATATTGGAAAAAATTTATAATTAAAATCCACTTGCTCTTTTATATTACTAATAGATTTTTTTAAATATTATTTTTCAAATGGTTTCGTCCATCTAACACATTCATAGAATATTTACAAATAAAACTGTTCAAGTGACAATTTCATGTTCATGAGAAGTTTATTGTCGAGAATGTGGAAAATAGTTTAATTTATATACTTCCGTGCATGACCTGGTGCAAGTTGGACAGGATTTAGGGCTAAAGTATTCGATTTAATTAACAAAAACCATAAAATTGCTCTAAAGTGTGTCGCAGCCTCGCAAAACTACCATTACTAAATCCGGAAAAGGAAGAGTCATATGTGAAATGTAGATAGAATTTTATGTCGCTGTGCGAAGCATTAACTGTGAAATTCTCTGAAACTTCGCATACCTTTTCTTCAGTAACTTCTAACTCTGTTAACTAAAATTTATCTGCGTTAATAAAAACCTCAGATCATAAAAACTTATAAGTTATTGGGCAATCTTGACTTATTCCACAGACTTTTCTCGTTTTTAAACACTTCCCCATCCACTGATTCTCACATGCGAAAAAGCAAATAGAAAAGTTTGAAAACCTTTAATGATGTAACGGTCTCAAGGATATAATTAATTTGTTGGAAACTTTAGTTAAGTGCATAATTAGTTAACTTTCGACACCGAGAAGCCTGGTACGCAGACACTAATATCCTGGAAGGTAAATTACAGTCCGAGCTATACCTCAATTTTCTATCTTCCCGCGATATACATACAGTATGTATAAAGCTCTCCGGTTCCTTACAAAGCTGAGGAAATTAATATTAGAGTCAAGCAGAATTTTCTCCTTATCACATTTACATTTTGAATAATATCTTTGTCTAAACATTTCATGAGTCACGCCATCAAACACCCAGGATGACGACTGGAGGAAGTTTTAATTTACAGTAATCATATATAGGGATGACATTAATTAGTCAATTATTTTAGGTTCGTTGACACTTGTTTTCATCGAAATTATATCGTTTGTTTTAAGCTGTGACAAAAGTAACATCTGCTGCTCAAGAGAGATAAAAAGGTCTACTCGGTCTTACCGAAATCACACTTTATCTTAAATAAAAACACAAAACTTCTGCCTTTCTGTGGAAAAAGGCAGTCACTACAAAATCAGAGAACGGTGAAAATCGACGAAAACGTTTGAATCTGGTTTACCCTATTCCGCTTACTTTAATAGATATGTGAATAGTTTTTCGACTGTTATGTGATAACTTTGGTGTGATTTATCCATTTATAAAAAATAATGAACTAAAATGGTTAATTAATATGTCAATAATGCCTTTTTGCATAGAAGACGGCCTCGAATTCAAGAGCTAGTTTCCCAGATTGTGTAGTTAGTCCTGGTTTTTTACAGATGCTGCCTTTTCCCGTAGAAATAATTTTCGAAACTGCCTTTTAAGCTGATGATACAATAATTAATTTAAACAATATTGGAAATTTGAACAAATAATTTTGACAGATCTATAGATCTATTTTCAACGATTTGAGTGAAATAAAAAACAGATTTTCCGATTTTTTCTGTTACTGCCTTTATCCGTAAAACGGCAGGATGTAGGCTGGGCATTAACGGCGAATGCTTAATTCAAAACGAATTGACAGATGTATGTATGTATATCATTAAGCTATTTCCCTTTCGGCGAGCCTCTAGGGGTAAGCGTGACACTACCCGATGCGGGTAGTGTTTTTTAGGTGGATTTGTAGTAAATGGGCTCACCACACCCACGACCGCCAACAGCAACGCAGTAGTATCAGACGGTCACCCATCCAAGTACTAACCGCGCCCAACACTGCTTAACTTCAGTGATCTAACGGGAACTGGTGCTTCCAGCGTGGTATGGCCGTTGGCCATACCACAGATAATAATCATAATCGTAATATATTCATCATTTCAATTTTAATTACTTTTCGCTTTTAAGTATTATTTCTCAGTTCTTATAGTAGACGATATTTCGTGTTGTTTTTTGAATTAATAGTTGAGTTTTGCATGCCTTTTTTATCCATCCTTCTTTCTCTCTTCTCTGACCCCTGTTCCATTTTCAAACCTTTTTCTCACAGAAAAAACCATTCCATTAAATGTATTGGATGTTCAATTCCGAGACATAAGGTAACTTTTCAATACATGATATTGTAGTTTTCAAAATCTGGTATTGTCACTTTTCCATACATGTATTGTAGTATTGCCTCACATGTTATGCATTTCAATAATGCCTTACACTCGTTTAGTGAAAGTGTGGTAAAATTACAAACCTTTGCAACAGTTTATTTTTTCTTACTTTTTTGTCACTCAATCTGCTTTCCATGTTAGTACTCATTCACTTTTTATGGAAAAAATAACTAGAGATTTATCTACCTCTTTCTGCAAAAAAAATCGGCTTACTCCTCAAACTTCCGAACCTCGAAACATTCTATATGCTCTGTAAATTTAAAAGAGTCAAATTTCACTAATGGCTATTGAAAATGTTACTTATAACCAGGCCCCCAAAACTATAATGCATTTTACCATGACAAAGTTTCGTGTAGATCAGAGCCGAACATTTTAGCCGGCCCTAGGGCCCCCACACCCCTAAATGCGGAATTGGTGTAGATAGTTCAATTCTGCATTACTCAGGGCGCTACAATACGACACAGCTAAAAAAAATCCTATGTCACTGATGTGTCACACATAAGATCATTAAAACTATCGAGAAGGTTATAATAATCTACGAAAATAAATAAATATTTATTTGTTGGTGGCATGAAGAATAGTACATTTATTTTATAAAATCCGCAAAAAAAATTCCATGGAAAATATATATTAATTTAGCGAAATCTCACGGACAAATCGGGGGGGGGGGGGATATGAAAATTGGTACTGACGTTATCGTATAACCTCTGATCAATTTAACAAACATGATAAAAGAATACTGGATCGATTTCTCCAGTAATCTGCGAAATCTGGGAATTTGTGAATCAGGAATTCTTTAAACCAGAATATTCTTTTCGTCCTCAATTTTACACAGTCTTTATTTTAAATTAGGTTTTGGGTAAAATATTTAAAATATCAAATAATTATAGAAACCTGCAAAAAATCAGCAAATGTTTGGTAATTTTGTAAGCCTGGAAATAACCTGGAGTTTTGTATTGGTTTTCGAATTACATCACTGGTCATAAAACAGCTTTTTCCACTTTCGTTCTCGGTTGAACAATAATATGTCCAGGATATTCGTCGGAGCATTATGGGCTCATAATTGTGCATTTGTACTCGCCCGCATACTATTATAGACGCGTCAACCTAACCGCAGATTTCCTTTGTTATACAGGGTGTTTTTTTTAACTTGAGACAAAGAAATATCTCAAAAAATACACATCCTACGGAAAAAATGTCTGGAATAAAAACTTTTTATTTTCGAGGGGGAAAAAAGATTTGTTCAAATTTACCCCACCCCCACAGGAGGCAGGGGTGGGGGTAACTTTGTAATTTCAAATGGCAACCCGAATTTTTTATCACAGATTCAGATTCTCCTTTACGAAATACGTAAGTT
>CAKNWT010268708.1:3536-16288 GCA_932066315.1 Andricus coriarius
CTAAGTGGCTACATCTATTTATATGAAAATTCTTTTTTTTTTGGGGCAAAGAATTAATCTTTCTGGTTTAAAAATAAACTCTTTGGGTTAAATTTTTTTTATTTTGTGTTGTAATAATTTTGGACTTATTATTATCGTTTTCAGTCAACGTTTTTCTGATTTCTAGCCACGCGTTATATATATTTTTTAAACACCTGAGTATAATATAATAATCCGCAAATACGTCATCCAAAAAGTATAGTGGTATAGTAACAAAAATGTTCTCTTGTCATTTCTACGTTTCGGGAACAAAATAGTCTGTGACGAAGGGTTAAATTTCATAAAATTTCAAAAATATTTAGTAGTAAAAGTGATTTAAGTAGGTACGCACTTTCGATTTTTTAGATGTACCGACAAATATGTTTTATTTACCATCCCTAGAAATTAGACGTCACAAAATTTAAAAATTCCACTTTAAAATGTAAAAAATGAAATTAGTGTTAAATTCTTTAAACTTCAACGGACTTGAAAATATACCTCTCTTTTTACATTGCTGTTTCATATCTTCTGTTATTATAATTGGAAAAATAAATTATTAATAAGAACAAAACAAATTATTATTATAGTGAAGTTAAATCTTCAAAAAAATCATAACATAGTCGTGTTTGATATCAAATTAATCAGTAATGGACACAAAAGTATAATCTGTAATCAGATTTCGACTTTAGCTATTCATTAAAGAACGCTAATTAGCATTAGCGCGTCAGAGTGGCGAAAGAACGCTCCCGCGAGCTGTCCTCTCTGCTAGCGCACATCTGTCGCGGAAAACCCGAGGCGCGAAACGAGGAAGGACATGTGCATGTGCTTCCAAGAAAGACGAGGACGTGATCCCATGAAAAAAAGGCACCCCGCTGGTTTTTCACACTTGATTTCCAGTATTAAAAACTGTCTTACAATATCGCAATTTGCACGAAGAGAAAAACAAGCACATACTTCTTTCAAATTGTAAATAATTACAAATAGTTCAACTAACTACCTCTAATTTAAATCACTTCATTATCTTCATTAGAACTGAAGATAGTACAGTTGTATATTTATGTACAAAAAATGAACAATTTGTTATATTCTGCAAATTTTTCAACGGCAATTTGTTTAGAAATGTTCAAGGTACCACTAGGAATTTTTTTCAGATTTTTCCTATTATTTTTTCAACAAAAAACTATGTTCCAAAGTTCACTGTTTTTAAAAGCTGTCAAATTTCCCTACTTTTTAACAGATTTGCGGGTCTATAAGATATATAGATTTTTTAGGCATATTGGTTTCAGGCTCATTAACGTACAACATTTTGACCTTTAAAATGATCCTTCACTCATTGAGATACCATCTGTTTCACTTACTTTTTTAACGTCAAAGCCAGATGACTCGAATTTTCTCGCCGATAGTAGATAATTTCCGACAGTAGTTATTATAAATTGATTAATTTATATATATATATTTACGTGTGCATGCATGTATATGTCTGTTTATATCGATATATTTATTCATATGTTTTCTAATACGCGGCTCGCTTTGCTCGCAAGTTTGAGCGCGCCTACTCGCGATACTGTTATTTCTCGCGCTTCGCGCTCGATAACATATTTATCTCACGCTTCACGCTCGATGATGTATTTACCTCGCGCCACGCGCTCGGTCTTTGTATTTCCCCCACATTTGCGCCCAGACCTTTTAAAATTAAAGGTCAAATCACCGACAACTGTAATTTTGTGATTGTGAATCCTCTTTTGTTAAAGCTCCTTTGGCTTTAGCGAACAAATTCTCATCACGTATCTCGTTGTAACATTATCGAATATTCCCTAAGCCAGGGATCGCTTTTGTATTCATCAATATTAAAAATTTAATTATGCAGTTGGCCAATCTTAGTTAATGATCTTGATTTTACTAAAAAACAAATTAATTTTTAGTAACGGTAATGTTGCATTTCAAACTCATCTCAATGATTATTATTTTCATCGAGATATTCGTTCAATTTGCTTTTACTCTTTCCTGTCCAGTAAATTGCAACCAACTGTATAAGTTGATTCCAATACTGATAGGATATTAAAACTAGCCCTAACCATTTTATAACTAAATTTGTAAATTAAATAAAGAACAAATTAGTAAGATTAATTCTTACAGTAAAATTCACATTAAAATTTAAATGATTCTTTTACGATAAAAGTAACGGATTGTGGATTCACTCGAGGGAGAGATGATTGCGTATTTCAATAATCAATTGGGTTCTATTTTATGAATCTCTCTCAAAAGATACATTTCAGGTTACTGCACATAATCATAAATTTAATTTTTATTGTGTATCATCGCACAACGAGGTCCTTGTAATTAAACAAGGTACAGGGTCGTTACGAATATGCACAATTTTTGTCTTTATACAAATTTATTAACTAAATTGTTTGATTCTCCTTCATGCATTTTTTATTTCAAACCTCAAGCTCTACTCGCACAACAAGGTCCTCATTATTACACAAGGTGCAGGGTCGTTACGAGTAGTGCTATTCTAATTTTTTTTATTTAATCTTGGTCGCACAACGAGGTCCTTATTATTAATAAGGTGCAGGGTCGTTACGAGTAGATTATCATTTTTCTTTAATTCTAAGCTTACTCGCACAACAATGTCCTAATGGTTAAATCAGGTGCAGGGTCGTTACGAGAAGCTACACGATTTCAATTTTTACTCAAAATAAAAGAATTTTCCAATTCACCTTTAGTTCAAAATTTATTATCCTAGCATTCACAACAAGGTCCTTATAATTAAATAAGGTGCAGAGTCGTTACAGGCATCACACACACCTTAAAGTTTTTGTTATCCCCACAAACTCACATTTATTATTTTAATTCAAAAACAATTAATTAAAATAATTTATAGCACTTGAAGGAGAATCTCAAGTAGGAAGCTTTCCTTCCCGAAGCTTACGATGCTATGTACTCAAAAGAAATACTCTATCTTCATTGACAAGCAGATCACGCCGCCCAAGAGAGGCTTCTTCCTCGCAGAGGGTCGAGTAGGAAGTCCTTTGGTACCGATACCGGGATCGATTTATAAAGTGCATTGGTCCCACGCTATCCCCACTTATTTAGCCGATGGCGCGCACAATCTATCGTATGATCGAATGATTTCGTGAATCATCCCTTCGTTCCACCTGCTTGTCCACTTTTGAGTCAGAGGCGTATCATTATAAATATTCGCCCGTAGCTTTATGATTTCATGAACTTGTGAGATATCTTACACTACTAACAACATAAATAGCTTAGTAATTAATTTTTTATTTTTTTTTTCTTTCGTTGAAAAAAGTTTCAGAATTTTTATGGGAAAATAGCATATCGATCATAGAGACATATATACATATCGATCAATGCCCCCCTAAACTAAAAAATTCTTTTAAAATAACCGATTTTTAATTCAATTTTAAGAATTGATAGGGTATTAACGCCCCCCCTAAATGAATGTGTTCAATGAAATTTAATTCATTCGTTTATCGTTCGAAGTGGGGTAATCCAGAAGGTATATAAATTAAAATAAGAAGCTGAGTAACAAATTATAAATATACATAATTCGAGAATAATACTTTAAGAAAAATATTTCAATCAGTAACAAAAATTAATAAAATGTTGTAACAAAATGTGAGGAAGAAATTCACAAAAAAAATTGTGCATCTTATTTTGTGCGTAGGAAAAGAGGAGAAAAACGTTTTTACATTTCCTATTTGTTTAGGGCGAAATCTGGAGAAAGACAGTGGTCGTATTCAATTTTGCTGACATTGTGTATCATTCCGAGGTGAAGGTTCCCTCTATAAGTTCCCCCTAATTCTAAGTTTCGCATTCCAATACAATGTTTCATTTCATCAATGATTTTTCTTTCCCATTTAATGGATAATCTCCCTATTAATTTTGTAAGGTCATTCAAGTTATCGTACAGATTTTTTTTCTTGTTTTCTTGAAGGATGATACGCTTTATTTTTCTTTGCTCCTTTATATGTTGATTTGCATATATCATCATTGGTCTATTTTTTTATGGATACTATTTCTGGTTTTTTAGGAACTGAAGAATGGTTGGATAAGGTAATCCAAGGTTTGTTTGAAGGATGTAAAATTTTATCCGTCTGCTTATTTTCTGGAGGTTCTTCCCAATTTTCTCCGTACCCTGCGTCCAATCTAATTTTTTCTTTAGCTGCCTCTTTAAATGCTAATTCTTAATTACGTAAATTTTTGGTTGCCCGAGTTCTTTTGGGTCTTCGATTTGATTTTACACTTGCACTATTTTTGGGTTTCTGGATTGAAATATTTGTCTTTTTTTTTTCTTCGGAATATCTATGCCTTTCATAAGGGACTGATTGCCTTTGTTCTTCACCTCGACGGTTTGAGCCGAAACGGTTTTTATACGGTTGATGCGGTTGATGGAGATACCCGAACTTTCCTCCTTGAAGGTTTTTATGTTCAAATCTTCAGGAAATTCAGTACCTCTATCCTCGAAAATTTTCGTATCAGAAAGCTCTGATCTAGGGTGTGTCATCTGTTGACAGATAAATAAATATCCCCAATTCTAATTTTTTTTCTAAATTGTGACATTTTATCTATCCAGATCCTCATACCAAACGAAATGACTTATTCTACTCGGGTGTCTCCTTTCCTCCAATGAAATTCTGCTTATTATGAGAGAGAAGACAAAATAATAAAGAATTTAATTAAATAAAATAATTTTTTCTTCCTCCTTTTTGAAAAAAAAATAAAAATAAAAAAACATATATGGGTCCAGGAGATCCTAAGTAGGCGCATTTTTCCATGCTTTATTCACTATAAATATAGACTAGTATAATTTATAGATAATTAAGATAAATTCCTAATTATTATTTTAATTTTGTACCATGACCAACAATGGCACACATTATATACGTATAGCATGCATTATCATGCCTTAACCAAAAAAATGTAAAATTTTTACATTCTCATTCATGAGAGTGTAATGTATTCGTCCAAATTTTCGATCTCTGGTTTTTAACGGATCTTTACGTTTAGGCACTCACAGATTCCGAAAATCATAAAATTTTGTCGGTGTCTGTCTGTGTGTCTGTATGTCTGTCTGTCTGTCTGTATGTATGGTTACCTGAATTTTGTGGACACGCTAACTTTTGAAGGATTCTTCGAATCGAGTCAGCCTTTGATACACTTTTTAAGGGTCCCAAAATGAAGGTCAAGTTCGTTAACCAGATATTTTGGATAAAAATTCAAAAAGTGAGCACATTTTGAAAATTTTTGAGACCACTTTTTTCACGATTTGAAAATTCTACGTACGGTGATTAATAGTAAGCAAAAAGGCAAACCATTTATCCTAATGACATTTTTCGAAAAAATCAAAATTATCAGAGTTATAGCATTTTCAACATCCAAAAAAAACAAACGAAAATTAACATTTTAAGCCGAACACCGCACGATATAAAAAAAAATAAAAAGGAGAAAAACGTTTTTTTTTGAAAGCCTGCAAGATTATCATAAGAACTTTTTGAATTTTTTCGAAAAATCAAAAATTCAAATTTTGATCGCACTAAAAATATTAAAAAATAAAAAACTCCATTTTTCTGTCAAACTGTGCAAGATATAAAAAAAGATGAAGAGATAAAAATTGTGCACCTAAAAAAGATCTACAAGTTTGTTACTCATTGCTTTTTGGTAGGATTCGTAGTTTTTGTTTTATTCGTGAAAACAACATTAAAAATAAAAAAATTAAATTTTGGACGAACGACACAAGCTCTGAGAAAAAAATGAATAGACTGAAGTTGCTCATCCAAAAAACAGCACAAAATTGTTTATTAACAGTTTTTCGCTAAGACGCTCAGTTTTTGTTTTAATCGTAAAAAAAAAAATTGAAAAAAAAAACTGCCCGCCGCGAGGGCACATTCTCATCGCGCGCTATGTGCGCGGTCGCTTCGCTCGCAAGTTTGAGCGCGCCTAGGGCGCATGACTTTTGGTTTTTTTCAAAAGCAATCATCTGTATAACCTAGTTGTTGAGCACGAAGCACGAGTATCGCAATGAGAATGTAATCGTCAAGGCCGTAGGTGCTTTGAGATCCCTCTATAAAGTCAAATTGAAAACAAAATGTTTAATTTCACTTTATGATTGTAGTTTATGAGGGGTTTGAATCACAGTTTTTGATTTGCGCGCTCAAACTGGGCGCATTTTCAGGGCAGCTGAATAAGCAGTGTCAGTACCAGATTTTGACAACATAGCGTGCGAAGCACGAGATGCGTGATAAGAATCTGTTCTTGAAGGCCGAAGGAGCTTTAACAAAAGAGAATTCACAATCATCAAATTACAGTCGTTAAAGCTTTGACCTTTAATTTTAAAAGTTCTGTGCACAAATATGTGGAAAATACAAAGACCAAGCACGTAGCGCGAGGTAAATACATTATTATCGAGCGCGAAGCGCCAGATGAATATGTTCTCGAGCGCGAAGCGCGAGAACGAACATTCGCGCGCCCTAGGCGCGCTCAAACTTGCGAGCGAAGCGAGCCGCGCGCGCAGCGTTTAATGAAAATGTGCCCGCGCAGCGGGCATATTTTTTTGTATGGAACCTCTCCATTATAAGAGTATTAAAGTTTTTTTTGTTTTTGTTTTTTTTGTGTTTTTCATTGAAAATTTTTGTTTTTGTTTCCTTACCTCGTTTTCGTATAATTTCGTCCTATTTTTCCTAGTTAGTGGAGAATTGTGCTCCCTCACGATTATTATTTAACACTAATCTTCCTTATTTGTAACTTAATTTTAAACTTATTTTTAAGATTGCTTTAAAAATTAAGCGCGTGGAACGTTCTGTTACCTGAGAATGCCGGGTTCGAACTGATCAATTTTTCAATTTCAGTAAATTGATCCATAATATTGGAAATATTTATTATTTCAATTTGAGGTTACCTACAGTGAGTGGTTACCTTCCGCAATTGGTTATATTTATTTATGTTTCTGACTTATTATTTCTTTTTCGCGATTTGAGAAATGTTTCTACAGGATTATTCATCTTCGATAATTCTTTCCTTATATTCTTTTAAATCTTGAGTATGGTACATACCCTTTTCTTCTAATTGTCTGGGGTCCCATAGGATAAATGTCCCTGGTGTAACCAGTTTTTTTTAAATGTAAGGTCCATCGTAAATTTGTAGAAATTTCGCTAGGACTTTGTTGTCTTTATCTGATTTATTTAGTAGTTTTAAAAGGACCTGATTGCCTTCTTCAAATTTAATTATTTTATGAGTTTTATTGAAGGCTTCGGCACGTTTTTTGCCCGTTTTTAAGATATTATCGTATAACATCTCGATTTTTCGTTCATATTCTGGGTCTGGGGGTTTTCGGGCTAACCTAAGCCAATTTTTCCAAGTCCGTTTGGGTTTAAGATTCATATGAATTTCAATAGGGGTGAATTCGGTCGTATCATGATGCGTTTCGTTCATACATGACTCAATGATACGCACCCATTTCCACCATGCGCTGTGGTTTTCTTTAATTAAAAATCGGAAAAATCTAGAAAGTTCTCTATGGATTCTCTCTACTATATTACTTTGGGGGTGACGAATCGATGAGAAAACTACTTGAATATCTTCTTCCTTTAGTTTATTTTTCCATAAATCTGACGTGAATTGCGTTCCGTGATCTGTAATGATCTTATCAGGTTTCCCGTATTTTGGAATATGATCATTAAAGATTTTATTAATCGCTGCTTTTGTCGTCATCCTTCTTAAAGGATATAAGCATACAAATTTGCTAAATGCATCGATTGTTGACAATATATATTTAAATCCCCCTTTTGATGCTGGTAAGGGACCATACGAATCAATCGATAAGATTTCTCCCGGTTTCGTAGGTGTATAGTTTTTCATTTCTGCGTGACTCGTTTGGTTTGTGACCTTATTCTTTTGACATGAGTCACAACTTGCTAATCTTTGCCTAATTGTTTTCGCTAAACGTGGATATTAAAAGTATTCGTTCAGCATTCTAAATACTTTTTGTGGGCCGATGTGACCATAAAGCTCATGACATTCATCTATGACGTCAAATATAATGCTTTTAGTCAAATACAGTCTCTTTCCGTTTCCAGCAATAAAGTAAACGAGTTCTGCTTGCATTTCAAATCTTTTAGTTTTTTCCTCATTAATCGCTTTGATGCATTGTTGCAAATTGGGGTCTTCTTTTTGTTCTTTAGTAATATTTTTTAAACGATCCGTAGTTCTGATAAGGGTCGTTTAGCTAAAGTGTGCAGAAAATTTTTCCCTTCATTAGTGTCAAATGGGTGTCCTGATTCTGTTGACGGAATTCTACTTAAAGTATCAGCTACTATATTTTTTTCCCCTTCACAATATTCCATTGTAAAACGATAGTCTTGAATTGATAAGATCCATCGTGTTAATCTGCCGCTAATTAGTTTACACGTTTTTTAAAAACGTTAACGCTTTAGGATCGGTACGAATTATTAATTTAGCGCCCAACACGTATGATCTGAATTTCATCAAGGCCCATACAACAGCTAATAGCTCTTTTTCTGTCGTATAATACGACAATTCCGATCCTTTTAAAGTACGAATAGCAAATGAAATGGGTGTGTTTTCTTTATTTATATCGCTTTGATAAAGGACGGCTCCTAATGCTCGATCGCTTGCATCTGTTTGTAAATAGAAGGGTTTATTTAAATCCGGATATGATAGAATGGTACATTCGCAAAATAGCGCTTTGACCCTCTTGAATGCATCGTCTGTTTCTAAATCCCATACCCATTTAGCCCCTATACGCAATAAATTTAAAAGTGGTGCTATTTCTTCTGCGTGTTCTCTAGTAAATTTTGTATAGAAATTTATTACACCCAGAAATCCGCGAAGTTCTTTTAAATTTCGAGGTTTTGGAAATTCATGGATCGCCTTAATTTTATCACGATCTGGTTTAATTCCCAGTGGCGTTAAAATATGGCCCAAAAATTTTACTTCTGGTCGGAAAAATGTGATTTTTCAAAATTTACTGTTATATTATGATCTTCTAGACGTTGGAATAATAATTCCAAATGTTCTAAATGTTGTGATGTACTTAGTGAGGTACATAACATATCATCAATAAAAGTAATAACAAAGTTTCCTAATCCATTTAGAACAAAGTCCAAAGCTCTAACCAACGCAGCTGTGCTTGTTTTTAAACCAAAAGGTGTGACACAAAATTCATAAGATTTTCCCTCAAACAAGAAAGCTGTGTATTTCATAGATTCTGGATGCAATGGTACTTGCCAAAAGCTACTAGTTAAGTCCAAAGTTGACATTACTTGGGTTCCTGCACATATTTGAAATAAAACTTCAGTTGGTTCTGCGCATTCGTAATCATTTACCATAATTTCGTTTAACTTCCTAGCGTCCAAACGAAGTCTTATGGTAACATCCTTTTTAATTCTGACCACTAATGGATTTATATACGCGCTATTCGACCTTTGAATTATTCCCATTTCTATAAGTTTTTCAATTTCATTCGCTACTTTGTCAAGTGCAAACATAGGTATCGGGTAAGTTCGTGATATAAAAGGTCTCTTATCATCTATTTTAAGCTGATGTTCATATATCGAGATCCTACCTGGTTTCCGAGAAAATACATTTTTATAACGGGATATTAGTTTGTAGAATCGCTCTTTTTCTAATGCATTGATTAAAGTACAATGCGTCATCTTTTCTTTAATTTGTTCATCAGTTAATGCATATTCCTCCTGGGCATTATCATAAGTTTCAATTGTATTAATTTCCTTTATAACGTTTGGAAAAATGTCTTCGGGTTCTAAATATTTCCCTAAACATTCTATGTATCTTTCTTTTTGGACATTTTCCGCATCCATTATTATGCGAATTCTTTTCACATCTTCTTCTAATAGTTTTATTTTAATCAATTTGTTTTTATCCTTTAATTCAATAATATTATCATCTAAATCGATTGTACTTTTTCATCTTTTTAATAAGTCCACTCCAATGATACATTCTTTATTTAGCCTTGGAACAATCAAAAACACATAAGAGCCTTCCCAGTCGCCCATTTTGAATTTTGCATAAATTTGATGCTTTAATTTAATAGGTCTTGCCCCAGTTGCACCAACAATTGTGGTTCCTACAATTGGTAAAAGTTCGCATTGTTTAAAAGTATTATGATTATTATCATAAAAGGTCTCAGAAATACAAGTTACTTCACTACCTGTATCTATTAATGCATTTGTTTCTATGTCCTCGAGATTTAAAATCATTATTAGACATTTATCTAATTCTTCATCTACCGTATTATGATCATTTTCTAAAAGTTCACCCCTCATATCTAAAGGTAGAGGCTTTTTGAAATATTTTTGCCCCGGATTTGCCTCTATCGTTTTACTCTCTAATGACCAGAGGCATATGCGTTTCCCTGATTAAAATAAAATTCATCGCGATTATATTTATTTTCCACGACTTCTATAACTCTAGTCTGTTTGATTATATTACTATGCGGCAGAGTATTTTGCTGATTATTATAAGCCCCTATTTTTATTTGTGATTGATCATTTGTATCTCTAGGCAAGCTTACTTGATTTTCATGATTAGGATTTCGTTTGTAAACATCATCCTCTACTCGTCCATTTACATAATTTTGCTGAAATCTATTCCTATTATTCTGATCGCGCGAGTTATAATTATTTAGAAAACCACTTGGCTGTTGATAACGCCCTTGAGACTGATAATTGTGCGGAGCTTTATTTCGATCATCATAATCCGGATATGAACCACGATTTTGCGAATTTCCGTAATCAAAATTTGATCGATTTGGATTATTAAAAGAATTATTTCTCTGATTAGCGCTGTTGGGATTAAAATATCCTTGATTTTGATAATTCTGACGTGGATAATTATTATATGCCCGTCCTGAATAATAATTATTTCCAATTCGATTATTATCCTTGCCTTATATATTGATCATAACCTCCTATACCATTTATTGAGCCTGCTTGATCAAAAGTTTCCAATAGATCAATAAATTTATCAAAACTTTTAATATCGTGAATTAAATATGCAGTACGAATTTCTTCTGAAAAATGTCTCGACAATCTAGAGACGATTTCACTCTCAGATGGAGGTGGTATTAAATCTTTAGCGTTATTAATCATTTTAATGGCATATGCCGATTTTGATCATTTCCCTTAATAAAAACCATATCATTCCAGAATTTTGAAATGAATTTTTCTCTGAATGTAAATTCATTTCCACCTGGACTAGCTACAAGGTTCCACCATTCTCTAGCGATACCTTCTAAGCATGAATGTACTACGAAATTAAAGTCATCCCTTATAACATCTATGGCTCTAATATATTCACTAAAATCATTTAGAAACATCATAGGCCTTTCTTTGCCTGACCCTGACAATTTTGGTACAGGATAATTTTTAAGCCATGGGATTTTAATATTTGTACCGTCCATGTTCCTATCCAATCTTTTTTCTAATAAATCTTGATAATCATCAATATTTTGAAAACGCTTCCGATTGTTAATATTTGTAACAATAAGTTCTGCTTGTTCGGTAAGAACTTCTTCCGTTTTCTTTTTAAGTGCGCACACATTTTGCTCGACATTAATTATGTGCTCTTCTAAAATCCTATCTTGGTGATCCGAACTTTCTTTTTGCATTTCTACTCGATCGGTACAATGGGTCACCTGTTCCTCATCTAGACTCAAGCGATTTATGACTCTCTATTATTCTCCCGAAACCGAATGCGCCGGACAGACAATGACCTTACGCAATCACTCTTTTATTTCCTCGAGTGTCCCACCAGGCAGGTAACAGTTGTAACATTATCGAATATTCTCTAAACCGAGGATCGCTTTTGTATTCATCAGTATTCAAAATTTAATTATGCAGTTGGCCAATCTTAGTTAATGATCTTGATTTTATTAAAAATTAAATTAATCTTTAGTAATGGTAATGTTGCATTTCAAACTCATCTCAATGATTTTTATTTTCATCGAGATATTCATTCACTTTGCGTTTACACTTTCCTGTCCAGTAAATTGCAACCAACTGTATAAGTTGATTCCAATACTGATAGGATATTAAAACTAGCCCTAACCATTTTATAACTAAATTTGTAAATTAAATAAAGAACAAATTAGTAAGATTAATTCTTACAGTAAAATTCACATTAAAATTTAAATAATTCTTTTACGATAAAGGTAACGGATTGTGGATTCACTCGAGGGAGAGATGATTGCGTATTTTAATAATCAATTAAGTTCTATTTTATGAATTTCTCTCAAAACATACATTTCAGGTTACTGCACATAATCGTAAATTTAATTTTTATTGTGTATCATCGCACAACGAGATCCTTGTAATTAAACAAGGTGCAGGGTCGTTACGAATATGCACAATTTTTGTCTGTATACAAATATATTAACTAAATTGTTTGATTCTCCTTCATGCGTTTTTTATTTCAAACCCCAAGCTCTACTCGCACAACAAGGTCCTCATTGTTACACAAGGTGCAGGGTCGTTACGAGTAGTGCTATTCTAATTTTTTTTTATTCTTGGTCGCACAATGAGGTCCTTATTATTAATAAGGTGCAGGGTCGTTACGAGTAGATTATCATTTTTATTTAATTCTAAGCTTACTCGCACAACAAGGTCCTAATGGTTAAATCAGGTGCAGGGTCGTTACGAGAAGCTACATGATTTCAATTTTTACTCAAAATAAAA
>CAKNWT010268793.1:531-10607 GCA_932066315.1 Andricus coriarius
ATATAATAATATTTCCAAGTAAGTATAATTTTTGCACCTGTGCATGTATTTTCAAAATAATACTTTGTTCGACGTTAGCTTTGCTGAATCACAAATAATTTTATGACGAGACCCGTTTACTTTCAGCATTGCTATCGACAGAATCGTGAGCATTTTTTGTGCGACTCGCTCGTTTTCCAATATCGAGCGTTTTTTCTCATGAATTGCAGTAAAGCTTACACAACAAAGCGTCAAAAAAGTCGAGCAATTCGTTTTTAGAAAAATATTCTCCGCAAAGTGTTTTTTTCTTCTCGGAAAGCGGTGCAACCTGGTGCTAAGCATACACGCGAACACACCTGATAATCGATAAGTCTATTGGTTCGCTATTCTAGAATAGACAGGGTATACAATCGAGGGCTTTTATATACAATCATGATTGCCATATTATCCGTTTTAAAGTCCTCGCATGCATAACCTGTATTTAACATATTGTGTACAATTATATAAAGATTACAAACTCATCGCTCAAGTTCCGTATCGGCTACGGGGCCATCCATAAATTACGTTACACACTTTTTTCCTACTATTTACCCCTCCCCTTCTCCATGTTACCCGAGACACTTGAATTACTATTACTTTTAAAAAAATTAGTTAAAGTAGGCACATCGCACCTAAAAAAAAAAGGTTTTTATTCCCTATTAAGATCTCTCCCTCTCTCATACTTTCCCTCCCCTGCTCATCCAACTTCCCCTCCTTTCGCCTTTTTCCCTTTCTCTCCCATAATGCTCACATAATCCTCCCCACACTTCCACTACTATCCTAATCTCTTACTACCCCCTTCACTTCCCTTATCCATATCTACCCCCTATACTTCCCCTACTGCCCCTCCTTACCCTCACTTCCCTACTCCTACTTCCCATCCCACTGTTCCTTTCCATCGCTCCCCCACCCTTACTCACCCACACTTCCCTGCTACCACTCCTATCAGTTCCCCTTCCCTACTCACCCTTACTTCCCCACTGCCACATCCATCACTTCCTCTCCCCTAACTTCCCCTACTATCTTACTCCTTACTTTGCCCTTCACTTCACTACTTCTGATTCCTCTATTTAACTACTTCTTAATCCTCTACTTCCTATCCCCTCACTTTCCCTGCTTCCCTAACCTTCCTCTACTTCCTTAACCTTCTACTTCTATCCCACCCCTTACTTCCACTTCACTTCCCTACTTCTCCCTCCTCTACTCCTCTTCTCACTTCCCCCACTACCACCACACACCCCTCACTTCCCTTCACTTACTTCCTCCCTCCACACCACACTTCTCATCCCTCGCTTCCGCTCACTCCCCCACTTTTCATACTTCCTCTCTCACACTTCCCCTCCAGGGAAAAAGTACGACGGACGTACACTCGATCGAAACTTTAAGCTGAGGCTACGAAACCGTAAAAACGAAACATGTCTTACATATATACAACATTACAAGATTTAAAAAAAAGTCAACGCTGTCATTTGTACTGTTCACATTTGAAGAGTTTTTAACTAAAAATCTGTAAAATTAAATAAATTTCAATTATGATTCTTCAAAATTTAACCATTTCAAAAAGGTAGCGTCTATATGTCCGGGCAGAAGCCACGCTCCCTTCCCTTTTCCAACTTCCCCTTTCCATGTCCGTACGTTTAGATTCGGCCTTTAAAAAATGCATTCAATAATGCATTTTTTTCTACTATGCACATGAAATATTAAAGATTCTTCAATTTCAAATTATAAAAATTAAAGACTTGCCATTGTAAATCTTACTAAATATTCCAATAAATCTTTCCAAATTACATCATTATAAACTATAAAGATTTCAAGATAATAAATCTTCAATTTTGAATCTTCAAAATTCAAGAATTGTAAATTACAAATAGTTAAGATTGAACAATTTCCAAATCTGTATGTTCAAAATTCAAGAATTTTCAATTGTAACTCTTCAAAATTTTAGAACTTGGAATTATAAATATTTCAAATTAAAGAGTTTTTAATTTTGAAAATCATTTACATAAAAAAAATTTCAATTTGGAATATTTAGAATTGAAAAGTCTTGACTTTTGTTTTTCAAAATCATCCAAATTGAAGGATTTTGATTTATACATCATTCAAATTGAAGAATCTTTAATAATAAATCTTAAAATTGAACAATTTATCATTGTAAATCGTTAGAATTAAACTACATATTCTCAAAAAGCATTCAAAATTACATACCTTTAAAATATAAACCTTGAAAATTAAATAATTTTCAATTCTATATGTTTAAAATTCAAGAATTTTCAATTGTAACTCTTCAAAACTGTAGAACTTAAAATTTTTAACATTTAATATTGAAGAGTTTTTAATTTCGAAAATTTACAACTAAAAGTTCTGTAATTCAAAATTGCATCTTTCTAAAAACCAGTGTGTGGCAGAGGGGCTACACGGCAAAAGTGAAACTTTGATGGATTAATTTTGAAATGTTTCGTGAAGAATCATCATGAGTTTTGAAGATATCGCATAATAAGAGAGTGCAGAGAGAGAGAGAGAATATACATGCTTGCTTAGCGTGGCAGTAGTGGGGATATCGAAGAAGAGTCTAGATCAATTGCGAATCGCCCCATAAAATAGAGACGCGATTACAGAGTTACCGAGAGAAGGTATAGAATAGACAGTGCAGGGACTTCCGTTAGAGAGAGACAGACACTTCCCCTCCGTCGTTTTTTTGTAATTCACTCCCCTCCCAAAAAAAGTTTCTTTTCAATTATACAAATTAAGATACGAAGAATCTTCAATTGCAAATCTTCAGGATAGACTCATTTCAAAAAGATGTTCAACATTTCAGGATTTTAAACTATAAGCAATCAATATTCCATTGTAAATATCTTCAAAATGGATTAGTGTCATAAATAGGAAACATAAAAAATATTCAGAATTGCAGAATCACTCGGAAAAATATTTGTTTCAAATTAAAGGAACCGTTTCTTTAACACCATTTTTTTCATTATCAAAATTAAATTTAAAATTAAGAAAATTTATTCTTTTAAATTAAAGAAAAATTTGTATTAAAACAAACAAAAAACATTTCTTTGAATGAAATATATTTCTTTGAATCAAAAGGAATATTTCTTTGACTGCGAGCCACGAATATTTTTCTTTAGTTCAAAGAACTTTTCTTTGGACCAAAGTATCTTATTTCTGAATGTTTTTCTTTGAGGATCATGCTATTAAGATATAAAATCCCACATTAACTTCTTAATTAATTAATATTTTTAAGCCTATGTAGCTATTTTAGTATTTATTGTAATTTATGGTTATTAATTATATTTTATAGTAGTTGAAAAACGATTGCAATCACAATGAACGCTAATTAAAATGTGACAAAACGAGATTATACAATTTTCTCAAATATTTCATCAAAATCACTTAAATTTATATTTTTAAAAGTAGATGAAAAAATCTGAGAGCATATTGTATATTTAGTAAATAGTAAATAGTTAGTAATTTCAAAACCTGTCAGAAAAAATGTGTTTTTATGGATATTTTTCTGCAGAATGATGGAAAAAATTAAAATACTAATCTAATTATGCTGATATTGAACTCATTATAATGTTATTACAATATTTTATTTAAAATACTGAACTTTAACAATATACTATAATTTTGGATGCATGTATTCAGTATCCCCCCACACACACACATTTTATGTAATATAACGTAACATTTTTCAAAAAACCCCTCCGCCCAAAAAAAATCTGTTACGTAATTTATGGATGGCCCCTATTGAAGAGAACTTCTCATGGTAATAGTAAATCTATTAATTGTCAAAGTAGGCCCTGCTAATTCAAAGTACAGTTCATTATCCTGTCTAGTCGTGCCACAAAAATAAAAGAGAAAAGAATCACACTATTAGAAATTTGTGTGAGAAATATCACGCATAAACTTTAAAATTTAAAGATACACTCAACTCCCGAGATAAGCACGGTTTCGGGCATGGCTTGCATTCGTCTTCAGCATATCGCGGGGGAATTCAAAAGCAAATAGGTAGAGCCGAATGCAACTAACGCGCTGAGAGTGCGACTCTCGAGCTGTTTGTCACGCTTGACTGAGCACATCCTGTCTTTCGGCCTCGCGCTCCGCGGAAACCAAATTCCGAGGTCTCAAGTTCTAGGAATAGCGTCAACTCAGGGTGCTTAATTCGGGAGTTGAGTGTAGATCGAAAAATATTTTATTTAAAATGTTTCACATTTTTCAGTTTTAATTGTCAGAAAAATAAGTTCATGTGAAATTTGCTTTCTAATCTTATATATAATTGAAATAATTTTAATAGTAAAACATTCTTTGGCAAAAAAATGAGGCACATTCGTAGCAAGATCTAAACAATCCACATTTCAAAAATTCATTTTCATCACATTATTATAAATACCAGAGTATTTATAACAATTTTACATTCTGATTGACTGCTATTGAAAAATAGTTACACATAAAATATCGTATTTTCAATATTGAAAATGATGGTTTGTCGTTTTCTAGATATTTTAGTGAGGATGGAATTTTCTGTTGTTTCATTGTTGTCGTTGTCGCAAGTCTAGCGGAAATACTGATTTCAACTATTTATCGTGACTTTAATCGTGAATGGAAATTTTTATTTGTCATCAGAAATCGCACACTTGGCTAAACCTCGAATATGGAACGAAGAATATTGTGTCGTCTTCAACAAATCGAGATTTTTAAATTCACAATCAGTAAGGCATTTACTAGCGTATAAGCTCTTCGTGAAGATAAAGAAGGTATTGCCAAGTCAAACACTTTTTGTAATGTCGAAAGTGTTGTCGGAATTGCAATTACAAGGCGATCAAATTTACGGACTCTATTTGTGGGTGTATATAGAGAGATTGATGTTTTCGTTTCTCTGGTATATATATTATACATATAATATACTAATTACCCAGAATCTTCACCTTTGATACCGAAGGCAAAATGTTAGGCAACCTCATCACGAAGTGATTTCTTATGGTTTCCCATATGTTATTTAAAGAAATCCACCAGTTAATGGTGGTCGCAAAAAAATTCATTCAGATGACATAAGTTGAACACTGTCATCTGCTGATCTGTGCAGTCGGCGAACTTCTGACAAGGAACGAATCGGTGTAGGATTCAACAAAGAGAACGTATGTGAATGTCGATCTGCAAAACAAATATGAGATTAAGTTTTGTTTTTCGAAAATTTGTATTAGTTCACAGGAAATACAGACTGGTGAAGTTTTTTAACATCCATATAAAAGGCTGTGAAAAATTTTGGTTTTAGAAACTTGCGTTAAAAAGGCGAATTTTGACCAAAAGCTTGAATCCTGAATTTAATCTTGCTGAAAATTTTGAATTTCTGTGCAAGAGACTTGCCTTTTTATCGTAATTTTCTGAAACCAAAATTTTCCAGTTTCTTGTTTTATTTTTAATGTTATTTTTCACGATTATAACAAAAACTATGCATTCTATCAAAAAATGATTGATTACAAATTTATAGGTATTTTTTCTGTGAATAACTGTTGTTTATTCATTTTTTTCGTATAGCTTGAGTCTTTTGTCAAAAATAAAATTATGACTATGTTTCTTATGGTTGGTAACTAAATTAATCCAAATTTTTGGGACTCTGCCACCAGTGACGAGGAAGTAAGTAAAATAGGTGACTCTTTTCGGCCCATATTAATTATTAAAGGTAATTTAATTCACAATTTTAAAATTTCTCCAGAAAAAAAATACATTTTTAACAAACAAAACTGTAAATTTGTTTGTGGTAATAAAATAATTGTTTACGTTATGTTTGATTTCAGGTATGTCCCTGTATGATGAAGCCATTTCATGCATGGTCGTCATTGAGCAGGAAATAGTCTTGCGAACCAACTCCGTCATCCAGGGGATTCTTTGATTACAAAAAAATTTTGTCTTATTTAAAATTTCTCTTGAATGTACTAAAACGTGTTTTTTGGATTGTTTCGAACCTGAAATTTCTTCAGATTGAACCAAAGAAACATGTTATTATTTTTTATTAATGAGAAACATTTTTTTCGTGGTGTGTATAACGTTCCAAAATCGCAAAAAATATAGGAAAAAAAGAATTTTCTACAATATATTTGAATTTTTAACTCAAAAATATAATCTTTCAATACAAAAAATAATTTTCAATCGCAAACTGCTATTTTCAATCTGAAAAAATGAATTTTTAACAAAGTGGTTTGTTTTTCAACCCAAAAGACAGTTTTTTAATAAAATTAATACATTTTCAACCAAATACTTAATTTTTAATCAACTTTCCGCCAAAAAAATATAACTTTTGAACGAAATTTGAACATGCAACAAAATAGTTGAATTTTCGACTAAAAATATCAATTTTCAAACACAAATGGAATAGTTCAATTGTGAGTTTAAAAAAATTAATTTTCGACGAAAAAAAAAGTTTCAGCAATAGATCAATTTTCAAGTGAAGATTTACAAGAATTAGAAATTTTTTAAGTTAGGACATTCAAACTTGCAGTTGATGAGTTTGGAATGTTCCAATTTTATATTGGATAATAACTTCTGTCTCCAGTTTTCACATTTTCAACTTGCTTTAAAATGTTTCATCTTCAAATTTTTTTAAAGAGTATTTACTTTTAATGGTCTGCACTTGAAACGTGTACCTTATTTATTCATAAATAATTTATTTGAATAGTATAATTGATTTAATTATTATTCAATACTGGGTACGCTTTCAAATATCGCATATTTGAAGAGAAAAGGGGAAGTTTTTTGAGAATAGGGGAAAAAGGGGAATTTGAGGAAAAAAAGGGGAAACTAAAAAAAAGAGGAAGACTGTACACCCTGAAATTATGTAGTTGAAGTTCTGAAAGTTCAAACGTATGAATTTTTGTATACATTTTTTTTTAAATTGCATTTTAAGCTAGAAGTAGTGTTAAATATTGCTTCATTTACATTAAAATTAATTTTGACCCTTTATGAAATAACATATTATTTATACAAAAATATAAATTAGAAAACTTAATTGTGTCTTTTTTTATAGCATGTTACTGGACATTAATCCACAACTTGGACACAAAAGAGGCAGAAAGAATACTAAAGACGACCGGGATCCAAAAGCAGGCTCACTTATAGATAATTTTATAGAATTCCTTTCTCATTTTTAGATTAGATGATGATAAGAGTGATGTTGTAGATGATGATGGTGTATAATAAATTATTTTTTAGATACTAAGTAAAAAAATTATTGATTTTCAGTTCCTCTTATATAAGTAATATATATAATATTCAATTACCCAAGTTTTTAGGAATTTCCCCTACAAAATGTTTGGGAAAATCCCCGAAAAAGTTTTTAAGAATTTTCCCTATAGAATGTTTGGGAAAATCCCCGAAAGGTTTTTGGGAATTTTCCTCAAGAAATATTTGGGAAAATCCCCGAAAAAGTTTTTGGGAATTTTCCCTGAGAAATATTTGGGAAAATCCCCGAAAAGTGTTTGGGAGTTTTCCCCACAAAATGTTTGGGAAAATTCCCGAAAAGTGTTTAGGAAATGAGCGTCCAAAACATTCTCGGACAAATTCCCGAAAAAATTTTTACAGTGTAATTGAATTAGTAACAAGCTAACAAGTTTAGTATGAATGAGTGGGTTTCTACTAAAAATTAATACAAATGCTTATTAAATCAATCCATAAATGACTTGCCAATAAAACTTATTATGTGTACAGTTTAATTTAACCAAAGAAATCATTTGTGAACCATGAAGAATAAGAGAACAAAACGTGTCATTTTTGATTACAGATTCATTACGAAAATAAGTAAAACATCCGTTTTATGATTCGTTCCAATCATCCAAACGAGCATAGGTATTCTGAATTTTATTTTTTCCACGACGTGAAAATTATCTTTCTTTCAATTGATCCCAAACAAATTCAATAATTTAAAAAAATGACAAGATAGCAGCTACTTTCCTAAAATTCTTGAAAGCTGGTTTTCTCAACCCCTTATTCCAAAATTTATATATTTTTTTAATAAATGGTAATATGTACTACATATCTCCTAAGTTTCGTTTTTGGTAAGCCACTGCTTCAAACTAAAAAAAAATTATTTTGGAAAAATCGAAATTTTAAATTTTTCTCGGAAACAACGAAAGGTACAAAGAATGTTGAGATAAAAGTTTACACACCTAGAAAAGTTCTACAAAAAATATGTCTTGCTCTTCTGTGATATTTTGCATCGTTTATGAGAAAAAACCAAAAATTATATTTAAAGAAAAAAAATTTGTCTTGGCCTCAAAAATAGTTAAGCTACTGTGAAAGCCCCTATTTCTTACATGAGCAGAAATTGTAAAAAAAAATATTTAAAAAAAGGATTTCAAGAAAATCTTCTCTATTTTTTTCATCAAATTTTGAAAACGTGAAAAGAAAATTTTAAGGAAAGCGGCACCTTTTTTAATTTTCTCAATGATTTTAAAAGGTTTCTGTTAAGATAAGAAAGGCAAACTATTAGATTTATGTGGATTAAACCATTTTTGGGGCCGGTAATTTCTTTTAAATATTATTTTTTTCCCGTAAACGATAGCTATCAGAAAAGAACAAAAAGAATTAATTTCGAACTTTTCTAGGTGTGTAAACTTTTATCTTAAATTTTTGCATACTCTTCCTCGCTTCCGAGAAAAATGCGAAAATACGATTTGTTTAAATAATTTTTTTCAATATATAAAAGCAAAATAAAGTAGTCTTTACCTCGTCGAATAAAGAAGGAAAATCCTGAATATCTTTACTCGTTCGCAAAAAAATGCATTTAAAAAATATGTCTGCCATTTTTTGATAATTTGCATAATTATATAGCACTGGAAATCAAGTTCTTCCATTTTAAACCTATTTTTGCTTAACTCTGAATTTCAAAATTATTTTTAAAAAGTTTAAATCAATTATTTTCGTTTAGAGAAAATAGTTTTTCTTAAAAAGAACATAAAAATCAAAACGTATATGGTTTGAGTAATGAATCCTTTTTCAAATATGTAAGGATAGTCCGAAAACAATGTCGAATGGGTTTTGCAATATTCAAATTTTTCGGAGTAATTAAAATTCAAATTAAAAAAAAATCATTTTGTTAATTTAATTTTTTCTTACAATTTAGGTAGATTTCAAAGAAAGCAAAAATTCTCACCCGAATAAAAAAAATTAAATAGGTATATGCAGATACCTGGTGATACTGTCACTAATTTACTTATTAGCAAAATCTTAACTTATTTTAAGTTGAATTCACTATTTTTTAGTCCTTTTCAACTTTTCACTAATTTGTTAATAAAAAATGACTAATGATTATTCGAAAATTTTACTTACGTAAATTAGTGATCGTCTTTGCACTGATTATTTAGAGTACTAAAATCTAAAATATCAAAAATACGTAATGGATAAGAACCACTGGTACTACACAGGACCATTTCGCTGGCCCAACCACCCAGGCAAATTCAACTTTTTTTGGGCTAAATATTTAGTGCCGAATTTGTGCAAATTTGTACAACCAAAATTAGAATTTGTTAAACACCGGAAGTACCTGATAACTCAAAAAAACACTGGCCGGGCCAGCGAAACGTTTCGCTGGCCCCGACATGATCCAAAATCAACTTTATATGGGCTTATTATTTTCGTCTTAATTTGGTCAAATTTGTGCAACCAACTTCAACCCCTAAAAATAACCCCCTATGCGGAAAACGCCATAGCCGGGCCAGCGAAACGATTCGCTTACCACGAAATTATCCAAAATCAAGTTTATACGAGCGTATTATTTTCGTCTTAAATTGTTTAAATTTTTGCAACCAATTTCAATCCCTGAAAACTACCCCATATGCGGCAAACATCATGGCCGGGCCAGCGAAGCTATTCGCTGGCCCCGACATTATCCAAAATCAAGTTTATATGGGCTTATTATTTTCGTCTTCGTTTGTTCAAATCTTTGCGAAAAAATTGTATCACCTCAAAACTACCCCCTATGCGGCAAACACCATGGCCGGGCAAGCAAAGCGGTTCGCTGGCCCCGACATGATCCAAAATCAACTTTATATGGGCTTATT
>CAKNWT010268825.1:0-10430 GCA_932066315.1 Andricus coriarius
AAATATAGTAATTCATCAATTATTTTTAATTTTATGAATTAAAATCATTTATGTAAAAGAGAAAAAAATATTAATAATTGTCCAGTTGGAAGTAATCCTGATTTAATTCATGAAATCCTGTTCCTTTATAATGAAAATAACTGTAAAAGCAACTTATAAAAGTCACTTTGATTGCTTCCCTAACACTCTTTAGTCCTATTTGAATGTTTCCAATTAATACATTAAAATATAGATTTTTTCTCAGTTCCGACAAATCCTTGACTTTTCAAACACGTACAATCTCTTTCATCAAAAGCCTGTAAATTCGGATGATCATCACTCATGAAGCATTTTCAATTCCAATCCTATCAATTTATAATAATTATAATTGATGTTAGTTGTTTTTCTATATAATGTGATCTCAAATCAATATTTTTAAAATATTGATTTTTTGTCTCTTAATCTATAAAAAAATTCCTGGCAATGTCTTAAATCTATTGATTTAAGACCATGTAGAGAACAGCTAACGGCAATTATAATTATTTGAAAAGATCTGGTCAATACCGTAACATCAGAAAATAAATTTATAATGTTTAAAATATTAGCAGGTTAATATTTTTGCTAGGTGGTCCAAAGATTCTAGTCACATAACAGGTCCAGATATTGACCTTTTCACAGACCATTACGAGATGTCGAGAGCAATTTAAAGTATTCGATTATTTTGTGATCGTAGACTTGACCGTGAAAAAGCAGAACGAAATTGTATCACGTGGAAAGTGGGGTGAGGTGGAAATTAGATTGGCGCATTGCAGGTACCAGGTTACGTTCCCAGCTGCTGTATCTGCCTAGATCGTGATAAAATTTCACCCCCTAGGAAAACTTAACTAACTTTTATTCACAGCAACATTATTTATTACCCAAAACTTATTAATTTTACATTAACATTATTCAAAAAATAGTTTCTTCGCAGAAAAATTATAAAAACTCCTCGAAAAGTTGCAAGCTATTTTAAAAAAATACTAATAGAATATGTGTAGCAGAATAAATGACTTCGTGAGAAGAGAATGAACTCTAGATGTACAAAATGAGGCAAGAGGGTAATCAATTCAGGATTATGCACTTTATGGAGCAATCAAATAGTAAGCTTACTACAGAACGCCGAGAAGGAAAGTTATAATAATGGAACTGCGAATAGTATTCATAAAGTATTCTAGAAAAATATAACCTTTTTTTCTAGTGATCTATCATTTAAAAGAAAATTGCATTCATTCATGAATGCATGTAAGGCTTTATGCAGTCTGTATTCCATCCTATTATAAATTTCTATTAATAATGAATTGAGGCATCAAATTTGATGATTGAATTAAATTCCCATGCAAGGAAATAATAGAAGTACATTTGAAGGATTCTTTTCCTGAAATTCTATAGTAGAGCTGAATAGAGAGGAAAGAGGTGTAAATCCAAATAAAGAGGGACGTGAGCCAAAAATGCACTGAAAGGCTGTCCTTATTCCTAAACATGGCACCCATTACAAGCTGTCCAATTTCTGTTTTATTGCCACTGGGTAACACTTTCTACTCGCTCTTTTAGCGCACTCATTTGTCAGTCCACTCTCGTTAACTTAATAGAATCAATTTTTGGGGTTTCGTAGCCCCGCACAGAAACCCTTATAGTTTCGGTAGGTTGCCCGTCCGTCCGTCCGTCCATCTGTCGTACTTTTTTCCAAGGAGGGGAAGTGAGAGGAAATGAGTGGAGGGATAGTAGAAGAGATAAGGGTAGGGGATACTAGGTGAAATGAGAAGATTGTGGGTAGAGGAAGTAGGGGAAGTAGGGGAGGAAGGGGAAATAAGAGGAGGGAAATTATGGGAGGTGACGGGAAATTATGGGAGGGTAATTAAGGGAAGTGAGGGTAAATTAGGATGTACTAGGAGAAGTTAGGGGAAATTATGGAAATGGAAGTAGGGTATGTGAAGGGTGATCAGGGGAGGGGAATTGCGGGAAAGAAGTTGAGGGAAAGTAGAAGAAATGAGTATAAATTAGGGAGGGAAAATTGTAGGAGGGAAGTATGGTAAATGAGGGGAGGGGAAATAAAAGGAAGTGAAAGGAAATGAGAGGAGAGAAAGTAGGGGAAGTGAGGGGAAAATCTCGGAAAAGGAGTATGGGAAGTAATGAGAAGTGATGGTTGAGGAAGTGAGGGGTGAGGAAGTGAGGGGATGTAGGAGAATAATTAGAAATGAAGGTGAGTAGGAGAGGGGAAGCGAGCGCTAGAGAAGAGAAGTAGGGGAAGGGGTGTGTCAGCTGGGGAAGCGAGGAGAGGAGGAAGTAGAGGAGGAAGAAGTTTGAATGAGTGTGAGAAGCTACGATACCCTTTCTTGCAGACGCGCGTCCCCTACTTTAACTAGTTTTATTTTATTATTTCTGCTCGCAATTCGTATTTTATTCCGTAAAATCAACAATTTTGTATGCGAATTCCAATACAATTTTTCCGATAAAATCAACACCATAGCTTTCAAATATTTCGATTTTTGATGTTAAAATTATTGATAGTTTTTTAATTTACACAGATTGTTATTGTGGATTCCACTTTTCAATTTCTCAATGAGGGATTGGTAGCCATATTGACACACCACTTCCCCCTTTCCAATTACCCTACAATATAATTACGAAAATGCAAAATTAAAGTTTGAGCCGTCTTTAGGATCTCGCGCTCATTTTTGCACGGACCATTTAAAATTAAAGATCAAACCATTGACAACTGTAATTTGGTAATTTTTAATTCTTAATTTCTGTAATTCGGTCCGGGGCTTCTGCTTTAAGTGGAAAGTTTTAACTTCCAAAATATTCTTTTTTATGTTTAATAGCATCTGTCACATTTAAAACAAAATATATACGCCTTATCAAAAATTGCGTCTACGAAAATTTGTATATCTTCTTCAGCTAGGCAATCTTTTTGGTTAATATTTGTTCGATTTTTACATTTGCACCAAAAATGGATTTTTTTTAATAACGTTTTTCACGATTAAAACAAAAACTGTGCATCTTACTATAGAAAAACAGTATTACTCAAATTTAATCTCGTCCTAGTTTTCTTTTTAGCCAATCGAGAATTGATGCAATTCGTCAAAGTTCACACAAAACTAATACCTTCTCAATGAGATGAGAATGTAACATTTTTAATATAACTAAAAATCGAAAACTATTCGAGATATCGATTTAAGAGCAAAAATAAAATATGGACTGTGTCACATTGGATATCGTAACCTTGCCAATAATTGTGCATTATTTCATATTTTCATGCCACTGAAAACTTTGGATCAACCTGCAAGAGTTTGAAAATACAAATTTTTAAGAAACGAAAATGTAACATAATTTTAGTTTTCTTCTAAATATCTATACAGGCTGCTTTAATCAACTATATTTTTTTACATGCCACTCAATTTAGTAGTTACCTTTGTGAATTGAATATTAAATTACTGCTGAATTTTATTTTAAGATTTTAATTTTAACTTTAATTTTTAATTTTGACATTTACACTAAATTTTATTCACAAATGTTTCAGCTGAAAATATAGGATAAAAGAACACTGCATATCCAACTAGTCTGTAGGAATAAAAACTAAAAATAAAAGCTTGAAAGTGTTCGCTTAAACATAGACTGCACTTGTATGTAGGTTACATTTTGTAAAATATGTCTTATTGATTTTTTTATTTATCTTAAATCAATAGGAAATGAGCATGGATGCAATATTCTATTTTCTGCTGTAGACATACTTTCAAACTGCTGAAATACAATTTGAAAAATTTATGTATATTTTCCGAAAAATAGAATTATTTGAACTCAACAGTTTTAATTTGTCTTTTTAACAAATTAATATATTTATTTTCAAATGTGCTCCATATTAATTTCTACCGAATTCTTGCTAAATTCTTCGTCAGAATTTAAGTAATAACCAAAAGTGTGTGTACGTAAAAAATGAACTTATTAAGAAAAATGCAACGACTGCTGTAAAAACTGATCTAGCTGCGATTATTATGAAAAGCTGCGTTAAAACCTAGATAACTGAGTTTTTTTATCTTGATGCCATTTCCGCTAATATAGTGACAGAAAGATAAAATACTAATATTCAATTGGTATGGCATGATATGAAATTATGAATTTCTATATCAAATTTTCTTCCGTTATTGTATTTCAAATATCAATTTGGTTTGTAATTTATTTATTTGAAAGTATTAGATTTAAAAATTGATATTAATACATATGTAAAATAAGTTTAAAACGAAATTTCAGACCTTTTTTACTAAGTTGTTTAAAATAGCGATATTGAAATTAAAAATCTTAAACGGCTGCACTAGGAAAATGATTTTTTTAAATCGCTAAGTTAAAAAAATAAGGATAACAATCTATTTTTTTTCTTAAATAATTCCGTAGAACAATTTTGTACGAACGCTGGAAAATAGAATAATCAATAGAGTATAAATCGATAATATGAAGGAAGAATGTTATGATGTGAAATTGTTATTAATATGTGTATAATGTTTAGGACATAATTAAGTTTCGAACACAACGATATCGAACAAGATTTGTAATTTTGAAAGAGTGCGAGAATGTGAATTTTATTTATTGTTGAACGATTAAAACTATTAAAAGTGACTAAATGTGTGTGATAAAAAAGCAAATCTATATAACGTTGCGATTTTGCATTGTAGGTTATGTCTCACTTTCAAATAAGTGATAAATCGTATGTAAAGCTCATTATAAATAGTAAATAAATGAATCGTTGTTATCGTCGTTTATTAAATATTATTATTAATTCCTCTCTACCTTAGTAACAAATAAACTATTTAAATTAGGAATGTTATTTCGAAAATTAAATAAATAATTATTTTATGTGACTCCGGTGCATTTACGCATTTTTATGCGACAGCGTAATGTTGTACATTACAATACAGCGGACGATCACTCTTCACAATACACTCCGCTGTATCATAATGTACAGCATTACGATACTCTACGCTGTCGCAAAAATAAATTCGAAATGCACCGTCGTCAAACAAAATAGTATATGCTCCTCCGCGCATAATATACTATTATTTCTGCATGGTATTCAAGCTTGATTAAGTAGAAAATGGCGGTTTTAGTTCGCCGATAAGGAATATAGTGGTAAGTAGAATTACTGTTTTCTAGGCGAGAGAATATTAGTGATCAGTATCCTTGTTATCCTGGTTATCTAGTTACCCACAATCATTAAATTAATATTTGAGGAGCAATTTAATATGTATGAAATTTAGGAAAAAAAAGTTGAGCGTATAGGATTAAATTTTTTGCTTAAAAATGAAAAATAATAATTGACAAATAACAATAATTATTAATTATCTATTTAACTAGGATTTTATTAATTGCAAAATTGGAAAAAAATAATACCTGAAATTTAGGGAAAAAAGTTTAACGTAATGGATGAGTTTTTTTGCCTAAAAATGAAAAATCATAATTAATTTATAAAAATAATTAGACATTCAATTAGGATTTTATCAATTGCACAATTGCAAAAAATCAACAATTACCCGAAATTTAAGAACAAAAAGATTAACGTAGTGGATTGGTTTTTTCACTTATAAATGAAGAATAATAATTAATTAGTAAAAATAATAAATAATTATATATTTAATTAGGATTTCATTAATTACAATAAAATTCAAACAAATTCCAAATATACCATTTTACACGAAGCAAATTCTTTACAAAAAATGTACGAACATGATACAAAAAATAAAAGGAGAAAAATATTTTATACATTATTTACACGTAATATTTGCTGAATTTTTGCAAATTTGTATCAATTTCTTCATTTCCAGTTTATTGTCCACATTTTCCACTTTTCATATAATAATAAAAGTAGTTATTATTAGTAATTATAAACGCTTCATTACGAGCAGAAACAGTCATACGAAAACAATGTTTTGTCAGCGTCACTGGAAATCGATATTTGACCATTTTTTTTATTTGGAAATCGTTATTCCTTCCAGCATGCTGCTTATACAATTCAATACAGTCTGATGGGGACAAAAACAGTATTTGACATTTTTTTTATAAATAAAAAATGTTAAACTTATTTATTATTTTGTGTCACATGTCCGTCTTTTTAGGGGCACGCCGCAAATTGCATAAGGGGTATTTCGAAAGAGTTCCATTTTTTGAAAATGTTCTTTTGGTGGTATAAACAAGCTCAAAATGTAGTTAGAAGTTCTTTGTTGTTGTTTTTTATTTAAATAAAGTGCACAAAACTTATACAGGGTGTCCAAAAAGTAACGAAACACTTAAATAATTTTCCAGGTAAAATATTTTTTAAAAAGGTCAAGGTCATTATTTGAGTAATTTGTAACAAGGAATCCAGTGGTGAGCTTGAATTTGACCTTGAGCTTGACCTTCAAGGTTATTTCATGGTCAACTTTGTTTTTTAAAGTGGGAACCCCTATTTTTGACAACGGCAATGGAAAGAGCGGGAAATTTTACGTCCAAACATGTACTCAAATCGTGGGTCAAGGGTGACCTTGAACTTCAGCTGAAGGTTATTAAGCTTAACCTAGGTATGGGGCGGGTCCAATCTGTACTGCTGCGGCTCAGATGTTTACGAAAAACTTTAAAGTCATTGTTGGAGTAACATTTAACAAGGAATCCAAAGGCGACCTTGAATTTGACCTTGAGCTTAACCTTCAAGGTTATTTCAAAGTCAACTTTGTTTTTTTAATTGGGAACCCGTATTTTTGACAACGGCAATCGAAAGAGCGGAAAATTTTGCGTCCAAACATAAACTCAGGTCATGTGTCAAGGATGACCTTGAATTTCAGCTGAAGGTTATTAGGCTTGACCCAGGTATTGGGTGGGTCCAATCTGTACTGCTGCGGCTGAGGTGTTTACGAAAAACGTCGATGTCATTCTTGGAATAACTTTTAACCAGGAATCCAGTGTGAAATCATTTCAATAGAAATGAGAGCTGACTCATCCATGATCCTTTGCCGTAATTCATCTAAATTTTGGGGTTTTGTTTTGAACACCCGATCCTTCAGATAACCCCAATAAAATTAATCTAGAGGCGTCAAATCAGTGACCTAGCTGGCCATTCAATGCCTCATCTAAGTAAGCACGAACGTCTCGTCCATAGTGAGTAGCTGCACCGACCTGCTGAAACCACATATCTTCAAAGTTGTCTCTGGCTATTTCCTTGATTGCAGGAACTATTAAATGTCGAAGCATAGCTTCATAGTTTTGAGCATTTAAGTTACCATCAACGAAAAATGGTCCTATAATTCTATTATTAAGTATTCCAGCCCAAACATTTAATTTCTGAGGATACTGCGATTTATCTTCTCGCATCCAGTGAGGATTTTCATCTGCCCAATATCTGCAATTATGTCTATTCAAAGTTCCATTAAGTTGGAAAGTTGCTTCATCTGAAAAAGCTATGTTTAATGGAAAGTTAGGATCTTCAACTATGCGTGCCATCATGTCTTCAGAAAACTTAACGCGACGATCGAAATCGTCTTCATTCAACTTGTGAACGAGGTTCACTTTAAATGGATGGAATTTCGCTGTTTTTAGTACGTTGTGTACAGATTATTTACTTATGTCATGCTCTTGAGCAGCTCTGCGGATGGAATTATGCGGATTTTCAGTAAATGATAACAAAACATCTAGTCACTTCTCCTTATTTGTTGCTGACCTTGGTCTGCCTGATCTAGGTAGATCTCTGACAATGCCGAGATTATTGAACCTACTAACTGTATTTTGCACGGTCGAGAGTGCAATTGGAGTTCTACCAACCCTAAATGTTTCATTGAAAACATTCATTACTGTCCTGAGAGATCTTTCTACTTGACCCCAACCTCTCATCATAAGAAGTGTTATTCTTTCTCTTTCAGTGAGGCGTTGTATTTTGACTTTACGGACTAACCCTTACTCAAATTTCAATCAGAATCAAGAAGGTTAAACTTATAACGCAGATAAAAGTTTTGAAAAAATGAAAATTGTAATCTGTTATTTTTACGTAAAAGCTCTACCTCATTCTTACATCTAAACTACTGCACTCATGATTGATGTAAATTTTTATAGGGTACACAAATTTGGAATTTGTTGCTTATTGAAGTATCAATTTATAACTAAGCTTAAGCTTGCAGCTATTCAGTTCTTTAATTGTTATTTATTTATTCATAATTTTATCAAATTCTTTGTGAAGAAAGTTAAAACTATACTTTGATCGACTTTTTTATTATTCGTGGGTTTGATGCTACCATAAATAATATCAATACGCATATTTAATTTTTTTTAATTTTTTGACTTCGAATTTTTTTTTTAACTCAAAGGTCAATTTCAAGGTCAAATTAAAGGTCACCACTGGATTCCTCGTTAAAAGTTACTCCAAGAATGACCTCGGCCTTTTTCGTAAACACCTGAGCCGAAGCAGTACAGATTGGACCCGCCCCACACCTGGGTCAAGCCTAATAAACTTCAGCTGAAGTTCAAGTGCATTCTTGACCCATGACCTGAGTTTATGTTTGGACGAAAAATTTCCCGCTCTTTTGATTGCCGTTGTCAACAATAGGGGTTCCCAATTAAAAAAACAAAGTTGACATTGAAATAACTTTGAAGGTTAAGATCAAGGTCAAATTCAAGGTCAGCGCTGAATTCCTCGTTAAAAGTTACTCCCAGAATGACCTTGACGTTTTTCGTGAACACCTCAACCGCAGTAGTACAGATTGGACCCGCCCCACACCTGGGTCAAGCCTAATAACCTTCAGCTGAAGTTCAAGGTCACTCTTGACTCACGACCTGAGTACATGTTTGAACGTGAAATTTCCCGCTCTTTCGATTGCCGTTGTCTAAAATAGGGGTTCCCACCTAGAAAAACCTTGTTGACCTCTTTGAAAAATATTTTACCTAGAAAATTATTTAGGTCTTTCGTTACTTTTTGGACACCCAGGTGCGAATTGTCGGTCGGGCCATGGTTGGGCCAACCTTTGTAAGGTCGGCACAACTGTGTGAGCCAATGGTCGGGCCAACCAGCGTAATGATAACGCATTTCCTCCATATTTTGCACAGTTGGGCCAACATATACTTGTCATGGTTGAGCCAACCGCGGAATACAAGGTTGGCATACTATTGGTTTTCCAAGTTGGCCCAACCTTGGACAACAATGTGGGGCCGACTTTGGCTTTCGAAGGTTCGTACTACACAGGGGAAATACACAAAATAGGTATTCAAAAAATAAATAATAATTGATTGCGAGTATTTTGACTATACATTTTAATGGTCCTGCTTAGAATGAATACATATATTACATTTTTAAACATTATATTACAAATAAAATTTCTAACGCTACGGGGTTTCGAATCTACATCTATACCTGAATCTATCGCCTAGCAGTCGGGAGTCTTACCCATTACTCTATACCTACAGAAACGAAAGTCAATGAAAAAACCATCCTCATAAGCCACAGCTCAAAGCAGTTGAAAAAATAATTAACTGTTTTATTATTATGCGACATCATGTACATGAATAATACAAAAATTTTGTTTCAAAAATTTCTTATTACCGTAGTGTTATGGTTATTTTGAGGTAATTTGCCAAATCCTAAACGACCCTCGACCCAACCTTGGGCCAGAGTTGGCCCGATGGTCGGCAGCAGTGAGATTACTTTTACTGGATTATATTACGCCGATGGTCGGGCCAACTTTCGCCCACGGTCGGGCCGCTCGTAGTGTTATGGTTATTTTGAGCCAATTTGCTAAAGCCTAAACGACCGTCGACCCAACCTTGGGCCAGAGTTGGGCCGACGGTCGGCAGCAAAAAAGTTACTTGCACTGGATAATACTACGCCGATAGTCGGGCCAACTATCGCCAAGAGTCAGACCGACCGTAGTGTTATGATTATTCAGAGCAAACTTGCCAAAGCCTGAACGACCGTCGACCCAACCTTGGTCAGAGTTGGGCCGATGGTCGGCAGCAGAAAAGTTACTTGCACCGGATGATATCAAGCCGATGGTCGGGCCAACTGTCGCCCAGAGTCAGACGAACCGTAGTGTTATGGTTATTCAGAGCCAACTTGCCAAAGCCTAAACGACCGTCGACCCAACCTTGGCCCAGAGTTGGGCCGACCGTCGGGTGAATTTTAGGTGCCAATGTCGGCTTCTAACATTGGCCCAACTAAGGTGGCTTCGAACTGCTATAGTTGAGCCAACCTTGATTAGCAAAATTCGGTTGCCAAAGCTGGCCCGACCTTGGGCCGACCGTCAACTCTGGTTGCCAACCCAAATTCGCACCTGGGCACCCGTATAGGTTTCCAAATATGGTGCACACATAGTAAAGTAGGCAATTAGTTTCTTTCAAAAGGATTTTCACATAAACGGTTGCTTTTTTCAATCCATTTTTTTACGATTCAATAGAGCAAAGTAACACGT
>CAKNWT010268835.1:0-14371 GCA_932066315.1 Andricus coriarius
TTTATTTTTCATAATTATACTCATTGTAACCCTGAAAAACTGATAATTTCCCTTCATTTCATAAAATAAACTCGGCCGAATAGAGCCTAATGCATTGCAGAATTGAATTTAAAGGTCCAATTCGATAATGGCAGCAAATCGAATACTCCAAACCTAAGCCCCTACCGATAGAAAATCTCAGAATATTCTCAGGCCAAAAAGTCTGGCCTGTTTCAGGCTCTCTGCAGACTCGATTTGAATGTTATTTGCTTGTAATTTATGACAGAATTCTTATTTCAATTTCGAAAAGTACATTGTAAAATTTAAAGCCTTCAGGCGATTTAAACGAGCTACCTGGACCTTTAAAAATATCTACCTGAGTGCCTGCGGAGAATCTTCTCTCAAGCTTCTCAGAGCCTGAGAATCTTTAGTGAATATTCTGAGATTTCTATCGGTAGGGGCTGAATTAGTTTTTGCGTTATATCTATTCAACTTTTTTTACTGGGTACTTGTCAACACTGATGACACTGATTTTACAAGTCGGCCATCTTGAAAACGTAACTCACAGGAGTTTTCTACGGGTTTCCACTGTTTTCGACGTATATTATTACAAACACGTATTATACGTAGAAAATACTCGAGTTACGCGTAACTGACCCACCCTGATAGGGGTGCGACTTCTTTACGATATCGTAAAGATATCTTACCGACATGAACATAGGATGTCGTAAAGTTGTCGTAAAGATGTCGTAACGATGTCGTAAAGACGTCGCCAAATTTTGTTCCCACTGGGTAGTGATAACACAAGTCTGATATGGGTGATTCTCTACATACAGGGCACTTTTGTGTCTCGGACCTCTAGTAACTAAAATAGGTAGTGTTTCTTTATAAAACTTGGCTAACTTCTTCATTTTAGCACAATACAATACTTCCGTAAGAAAAAACAAGGTGACATCATCTTATTTCTTGGCAAAATACTCCCAAATACTCGAAAAATGCCCTTTTGGGATGTCTCCACGTGCGCGGCACCAAGTTTAGAGATGTGTATTTAATACATAGTGAATTATTTTTGAACTTATAATTGATAGTTTGAAAGTTTTACTCAAAAACTATAAAATTCATAGGAAATATTTAAATTTATCTGATATATTAGTAGAGAAAATTTAATTATACACGTGTCTCCCTAAATGTTTTCGATGGTTACGGTAAACGAATCTCCCATACCTTTCATCAACTTTTAATCATTTTTTAAGTCTTATCTTCTCACAATATCTAGAACAAAAGCCATACTACTCATTCGTCAAAACTTCATAACAAAAAATTAAGAAACTTTTTTTGCAAAGTGACAAAATGTAACCGAAAATGTGTCGTATTTTTATTAGTATCGGATACCGTAACTGATAAGAACTTTCATATTTCATGATAAAAAATTTTGTATGGTTTTCGGATACCTTAACATCGGATACCATAACCTGTTTTTCGCTGTCAGGGACGAAACGGAGCTTATCGAAGCACTTTTCCAAATAATTTTATTAAAAATTCACGTAAATCGAGAATTAAAGTTTTTATACCTACAAGCACTGCACACAAAAAATAAAGCGATTAGAGGGTTAATAATTGTAAGAGAAATAAATATTTTATCATCTTTTTGAAAAGAATATTTCAATTTTGAAAAAATTAAATTTTGTAAAAACTTTGCATTTTTTAAACAAAACTATTCATCCCTGCCATGTTACGTTTAATGAGTTAATATTTCACAGTATTGTTTTACTTTATACAATAAGAGAAAATCAGCCGGGAAATCAAAAATTGAAACGTTTTTATGTGCTGCAGGTCCTTCAAGTGGAAATTAAGCGTGGACATTTATAGGGACCCTTTCTTTAAGGTCAATGGAACCTAACCATTATGAAGAAACAACAAATTTTAACATTTTTCCGAAAAAAGTTGCCCTTCCCAAAAATTCCCTGTCTGTGGAGAATCACCCATATAGGCGATACGAAAAAAACTTGCCAACTTTGATGCCTGTTATCTTTCTTTAAAAACGATATATCTCCTTAAAATTTCATGAACAGTTACATATCACTGTTCTTCATATTCAGTCCAAATTTTAAAAATTCTGCCGAATAGTCGAATCGCGCGTGTACTATCTCAATGAAAGCGCAGTGAGATTATGTATATAACTTCAGAAACTTCAATTAGTAGGTAAGCATAAGGTCCATTTAGCTGTCGACCCGCTTCAAACCGACCGTATTATTATGGTCATTTTAAAACAATACGCCAAAATACAATGCAAAATTTGAAGCCCTTTATTTTCCCAGCAAAAAAGAATGTATTGGTACGAATTTAATTGAAAAGACCAAGACATCCCACAAATGCCGCTTTGGGACAATGACGCATTGGACCAGTGTGTCAATCCCTCTAAATTCGTGAAGACGGTATATCAGTTTTGAATCTTTCTATTCCTACAAATACGGTAAAAAAGTTTGAAGTCAGCGAATTTACTTCAATGCGTCAGCGCGCAAACGCTTCAACATTGGTCAATGCGTCTGGATCCATGAGAGTAAAGTACACACTCAAATCCGCCCCAATTCGTCAATGCTGTTTTGTATATTGTCCCGTAGCTCCATGACGATACTCTGGACTGATACACGAGGGATCGCTGGTTCAAGTCCCGACGTATGCACTTTTTATTATTTTTTTTCAAATTGACCTCAATCACGCATTCATATTAATTCGCACGCATTCAATTCACGCCGTCTCAATTCATCTAAATACGTCTCAATTCGTTTAAACGAATCAGAAAACGGGATTCACGCGCATTACAAAAAATGTTGATTTGTCCCAATCCGTATCAATTCTTTCTTTTTCCTGGATTGTTAAGAGAAGCAATTGTAGGTCCCTCCTCCACAATTATAGAGCTATATAATTAGTCAAAAATACTTTAGCATAACATTATGACGATCCTGCCCGAATAGCCTTTCGACTTAGAAAAATCAACGGATTTAAATAAGAATAGCTCATAAAATCCGATTATCAATTGACACCTGGAAGCAAAGAGAATTTTGAGGGATTCACAATAGAATTTCGTTTCCTCTCTACGGATTGTAACAGACAAAAGAAATGATGAACTATTTCACTATAACTGGAGACGGATTGGAAGGCTCTATAATTCGTAAAGCTGGAGCACCGTAAGCAGTGAGACAAGTCTTAAAAAATAAGACAACATAACCACAAGCTAGTGGCCATGCCGTATCTCCTACCTGCGGAGCAAGAAGTCACCGATCATCGCACTCAACCTGTTGCAGCAAAGAGTATCAATCTCATTAATCTTCGTTGAATGTTAACTTAATTGGGTAAGCAAAGTTTGAATACTAGCGTTGGTATACTCTGGCGCTCCAAAACAATGTTACCGTCAACAAAAACAAAAAACTACTTGAAATTTTTTAACATTGTTGTAACGCGATCTTAAGAAACTAACAATGAAGGACAAAAAGTCAAAACCTACCTCAATAAAATTGTTATGTGACATAAACATACGAGAAACAAGATAAGACAACCATGTCCAGAGCGAATTTACCCGCGCGATACCCATCCCCCTCTGCAATGCAACGCTAACACGTAACAGATAACGCCGATTTTGCAAATAAGCATCCTGGATACGGACATGCCTACACTTAAAAGGAAAAACCAAAATCGTTTAACGCAAATCTAGAGACTCACACGATTCTTAGGAAAGCCAGGAGATATATGCACAGATAAAGAGGACATAATGACATCAGATCACGAGAGCGAAGAGGATGAGAAAGATAAAAAGCATAAAAAGGACAAAAAGGGTAAAGAGGTTACAGAGGTCTAAGAGGATGAGGAAGAAGAGGATAAAGAGAAAGAAAAGGAAGAGGACACACCCCATGAACAATGCAACCTGAGCGATAAAACCAACCAAAAGACACTATAGGGCACTGTTCGTGACTAGTGACGTGATTTAACAGGCTCCCGTATTTTTGCTCAACAGTTGTTATATACGGGCGAACTTTGTATAAATTTTGTGTTCAACATAAACTAGAAGCAGTTGTCTTTCGGATTTTCTAACTGGTTTGAACGGTTTCTGTCAGAAAAGCTGAATTTGTGAACTTTTTGTCCTCATGAGTTTTAAACTGACGTGTGGTAAAATGGTGGCTTGTGGCATCTGCAGTGATGCGATCACGATAGGGGCCCCTGGACTGTTATCGTGCGGAAAATGTAGCATTTTAGTGCACAATGGATGCGTGAAGGAAGGGGACACAATGAGAAAAGATATTAAAAAGTGGTTTTGTAGTGCGTGTTCAATTCTAGCGTCGAACGAAATCGCTCAACATGAAAGAAAAATTTCTTCCACGTTAGAGACAACGGAGACTGCTACTGATGACGTCATCAGGCCAGAGTCGCCCGCAGCAACTTTGCAGCCTGGGATCAATGAAGCCATAATAAAATCGGTAACGGAAGTTCAAGAGGCGTCACTTAAGCATATGACTGCTCTATTTGAAAAGTTTTAAAGTAAATTAGATTCCTCAATAAACAGCATGAAGGATAATATTATTCAAAACTCGCGACGCATAACTACGGTGGAAACGACTGTTGCAACTAATGTGACAGAAATACAAGAGCTTCAGGAAGTCACAAAGAAACTTTCAATTAATGAAAATAAATTTACTCCCCAGGTGGCGTACTTAGAGCGCAAGTGCAATTTTATGGAGCAGGCTTCTCTAACCAATGTTGTAGAAATCCATGGTTTGCCTTTTCAACAGGCGGAGGACCTTCCAGCTGTCATAAATCAAATTGCATCCGCTTTGGAGATTCCTTACTTCAAAGAGAGTCTTATTTCTATTTTTAGAACACGACCCTATAAAATTAATGCTTCAGGTCAGTCCCGACCTACGATTATAATTGCGAAATTTAGTCAGCAAGACACTTGTTTTCGTTTTATTGAGAAACGAAAGAAAAAGCGAGATTTTTCGACAAAAAATATTGGCTGGTCTGATGGGGAGGAAAGCATCCTATAGATTAGACAAACTTTAACTAAGTACAATGGTCTGATATATAAGGAGGCTTTAAACCTGAAAAGAGCTAAGAAGATCAAGTTTCTATGGATTTCTGGTGGCAAGATCTTCTGCCGCAAGGAGGAAGGATCACAGAGAATTATACTTTCTCATCTTCACGATCTTGATGGATTTCGCTAGCAATCACTCTATGAGCGTAGAATCATCTACAAGAACAATATCGGCATTCTAAGTAAATATCGTGTTTTAAAGAACTTCATTTTAGTTTCTTATTACTCTTTTTTGGATGCTACCTTTTTCTATGTATTCTTACTTGTATGTGTTTTGTTTGGCATATTGTGGTTGTTGGGAAATCCAATTGCTACATATAGTCATTTACTACAACTTATTATTAGGTCATGCGAAAAGAAATGCTTCACACCGTATAAAGGGGTATATTTTGTTTTAGAGCATATCTTTTACTTTATTTCATTTTTGCAAATTTACGGTATGGCTTCTCACGCCACATGTACTAAAGTACTTCGGTTTATATATGTCCCCTTTCGTGTAGTCTGGCTTGTTTTGGTTATTAACTTTTACTGTAGCTCCATACTTTACTATGAGCTTCGTCTTCTGGAAAACAAAAACATATGTCGGGATTTGAACTGTTCATTCACCTCATGGATAAGTTAAGCTTTTGCCACGTTAATGCTCAATCTCTCTCGGCACATTTCCTTGAGTTTAAACATTATTTTAGTACGTGTTCATACCATATCATCGCAGTGTCTGAAACTTGGCTTGAGCCTGACATCCCTTCGAGTGCAATGTTTTTGGAGGGTTACATGCTCTTTCGCAGGGGCAGAGAGGAGAGAAGGGGGTGGGCGGGGTCTGTCTTTATATACATCAAAGTCTTAAGGGTTCAGTAGTAGGAGTAAGTCCACAGGCTAATTATCCTGTCGCTGACTTTCTCTTTGTTGAGGTGTATTTCGGGGGGGATTGTTCGCTAATTGGGGTTATCTATAAACCTCCTATCGCCAACTATAGTAAATAACTTGAATCAGAAATATTTACACTTACTCCAAATTATAATAGTATAATACTTACTGGAGATTTAAACACTAATTTAAATTCGAATACGAATTTAACTAAACATTTGAAATCTGTTATTTACTCCACAGGACTTTCTACAGTGCCACATGATTCCACTCATCACTCTAATTTTACTAGTACACGCATAGACTTAATTATTGTAGATGACCTCGATATAGTACTATCCTATTCACAGCATGCAATTCCGTTCTTATCTAATCATGATCTTATCAACATAGAGTACCAAATAACACCTGAGACTTTCCTCAAGGAAGTAGCAGAAGTTAATTCTAATGCTATCGGTATAGATGGAATCTCGATAAAAATGATCCGTTTAGATCTTCCAGTTATCTTCCCAATATTATTGGAGATTTATAATGCATCTTTACAATGTGGCATTTTTCCAGATATATGGAAAAAGGCATTAATTCAACCGATACCTAAAATTACCAGTCCTACTTCCACTAAAGACTTCCGGCCAATTTCTATGCTTAATGTGTTATCAAAGCCACTCGAACGACTTGTGCACAAACAACTAACACATTTTCTAGATACTAATAATTTATTAGACCCCATGCAATCGGGCTTCAGAGCCAAACATAGTACACTCAAAGCATCCCTCAAAATCACTACTGATATTAAGCTGGCGATCGATAAAAAGGAGATTACGGTTGTGGTACTTTTCGATTTTTCTAAGGTTTTTGACACAGTAAACCACAGTTTACTTTTACAAAAACTCAAATCATTCAAAATGTCCAATTCAGTAATAAAGTGGTTTGCCTCCTATTTAAGTAAACGTTCACAACGAGTAAAGACTAGTAATGCTGATATGTCTGAATGCGTGGAAGTTAAGAGTGGGGTTCCTCAGGGGTCCACACTTGCTCCTACGATTTTTAACTTGTATACTTCGGATCTTGGAAGTGATCTAAAATTTTGTAAGTTTCCTAAATACGCTGATGACTTGCAATTATCCCTTTCCAGACCTGCTGCAGAATTGAATATACTTCTCAGTCAGATCCAAGAGGACAGATCAGGTCGTGCTTTGTGCTGAGAATAATGGCCTTGCTTTAAATTCAGATAAAACTAACGCTTTTATTATTCGGCCTTCGGCTTCTCCCTCTGTGTATGCACTCGCTGCCCTCCCTCCTTTGAGGGTTGGTAATATTACTATTGATTTTCAAGACTCGATCAAGGATTTAGGATACTGGCTGAACCGTACTCTGTCTTGGAAAGAGCATGTAATGGCTATTTCTCGGAACACTTACAGAATTTTACAGCAATTAAATAAAAATAAAGACTCCTTACCTACCTCAACTAGGATTCTCCTAGTCAAGAGTTTGATTCTCCCGTTCTTTGATTACGGATGTATTGCTTACGATGATACAACGGATGAACTGAATGGGAAGCTAGAACGGGCACTAAATGCATGTATCCATTTTATATACAATTTACCAAAAAGTGAAAACATTACTCTGTATCGGAAGAGAGCAGGATTCTTGCCCGTGGCTAAAAGAAGAAAATTCTTTATGGGCATTTTACTCTTTTCAATAACTAGAAATAAAGCTCCTCGGTATTTAGGCGAATATTTTACTTTTGTTGATAAAAATCATCGTAATCATGCCAGACTTCGTGAGAGGAACTTAGCTTTACAAATACCGAGGCATCGAACATGCAAGCTACAAAGATCGTTTATGGTTAGAGGGGCACTTTTATGGAATAGAATACCACTAACTATCAGAGAAGCGCCCTCTCTCTCTCATTTTAGAAGCGAATTTTTTAAGTACTTATTTAATGATTCAAATAATTTACTCGAAATTACCCATTATTAACAGTATTTAGTATTATGTTGACCTCTTCGTACTAATGTAGTTTTTGATCTTGTTTAACACATATCGTATAACTACAATACTACTATGTACTTCAACCTTTAATTTGTTGATTCTAACAGCCTATGTTTAATATTAATTGATAGTATTAGATGACGTTTGACTAAATTAACTCAGAAAGAAACGATACTCCATTGAACCCCCAAATGCGCCGAAAGCTAATTTTTGGGATTTAAAAAAAATGTAGTATAAAATACAATAATATTCCAGAGTACTGTCGTTTTTGCGTTTAAAAGAATAGATGTTTTTCTGTATAAAGAAAATGCAAAACTGCCGAATTAAGTAAAAAGGCGGAACGTTTTAAGAAAACTCAGGACTTGGCGGGACATGCCCAAAAAGCGGGACGTTTGCTCACACTGCGACTAAGACTTGCAGAGTATAAATACGAGGTCCAATATATAAAGGGAAAAGAGAATAGAGCAGCTGACTGTCTGTCTCGATTATTCCCAATACAGTCAAACGACCTAATGCAACAGGCATTTGAAGGAGTAGATCTAGACGGCGAATATATTGTATTAGAAAACGAAGTTTTAGCAATAGAACTATTTAACACCCCAATATGACAAGATCTGACAACATCGAAACCTCAACAAATTAACAAACCTGTCGCTACAAAAATCTCAACTCTAAATCCCGAACTGCGAATTTGCTTACCTTTACAGTAGCACGGAATAATAGAAGAACCATCAGGAGACCCTTCTACAAGCAATACAGCCGAAAAAAAGAGAGTAACGAACTCTGATAGATTCATGAAATGTCGATTAAACCCATTCACGAAAGTCAGGGTTAAGACAAAGCCTAATGTGACCGGAAAGCTTTGGAAGTCGATAATAAAAGATTCGATGCCTATATTTAACGAGGGAAATTGGATAAGATATCTTGAGTGGATAATAAACGAATTTTTGGCGAATTAATGACGACTGCCGTAAAGCAGCGAGTTAACAACGTATAGTTATTTTAAAGTAGATGAAATAAAGGTGTTAATTTACAAAGGTAAAAATTGACCGGTATTTTACCAAGCTAGCCGAAACTATACAAAACTTTGATTATAATCTGAATTAATCCAATTCAACCATTATCCGAGTTTCAGCCCGAGAGTCAACTCACCCACGTCAAGGTTGATATACATAATAAATCTGTGTATATGGGTAATTCTCCACATAAAGGTCACTTTTGCTTCCCCGTGTAATATCTTTGTGAATATTTATTGAATAGCTTTATAATTTGGTAAAATTAATTGTTTTAATAACACGGACCGAAAGCATAAGACCAACACAGATTTTTCTACCTGAAAAATATATTTGATTGGCTCCCCCAACTCTAGGATAGTCGGCATTGTTGCCCGACCAATTGTGAACTCCACTTACTACAACTATGTTTGGTGTTATCATTGTTGTTCCCACGAGCAGCTAGGGAAAAGGGTTGGTCCATCCTTGTAGATCGGCGCATGCAAGGATAAGGCTGCATACTCTGAAAGGTCGCCCGGTATCTCAGAGTCACCATTTGAGACACCTAATCCAGGTACCATTCAGCTTTCGGCATTATCGTCACGCCTCCGCTTAGGCGTTATTCCTTAGGTACCATCCCTGGACAATTGTCCACGACTGCTTATTAATTATTGTAACCATATTCAGGAGAAACCCTTGGTACAGGGATCCTCTGTCCGCAACCCGAGTCGCGGATATTTGTCCAGGGATGGTCCTGAAGGAATAACGCCTAAGCGGAGGCGTGACCACCGTGCCGAAAGCTGAATCGCACCTGGGTGAGGTGTCTCAAATGGTGACTCTGGGGTACCAAGGGTCCTCTCAGAGTATGCAACCTTTTAATCTCTCAATCTCATCTGGAAAACGTCGTGTGATCACTAATAGTATTAACTGTCAGAGAGGTGTGTTTTAGGGCGACACCGTGACCCCTCTCCTCTTTTGCCTCACATTATTACCACTATCAAGCGCACTTCGCCATTCCGAAGGTTCCTCTGCGGCAAACCTGGATATCGAAAGCATAAGGTTACTCATGTATTCTACATGGATGATCTTAAGATCTATGCTGAAAATCAATAGAAACTACATCTAGCTCTAGACATCGTCAAAGAGTACACTTAAGAGATTGGAATGGAGTTCGGGTTAGAAAAATGCGCTAAGGTTTATTTGAAGATAGGAAAACTTAATGGCATCTCGAAAGACCGTGAGCTCGTCGACAGAAGCGCTATACGACACCTTGGCGCTGGAGAGACATATACATACCTGGACGTGCCACAGAGCCGCATCCAGGACGTGACATATATAAAGGATACTCTCCGATGCACGAGAAGGCGCTCAGATCACTCGATATCGGGTCCCGAAAGGTTATGTACATGAACAAAAGAGTGCACCTTAAATCTGCTGTTCGGCGACTTCACATCTCACCCCATCAAGGGGATCGCGGAATACTGAATCTTGAATGTCTTCAGAACAGGATTAGTCTGCGTGCAGCACATATATTTGCAAATGGACGAGACCCTCTTCTTGAAATTGTCAGGAAGCACGAAGTAGTGGGCAACGGTGCGTTTCTATACAAAGTAGCGGAGGAGGCTGCTGAAACACTTGGCCTTGACTTCAATATCAGGTGCGAGCAAAATGCATCAAATCTTACTCATCTCGAGTGCTTACTCCAGAAGGCTCGGATTAAAAAAACACAGGAGGAGAGCTTCCGCGAACAGCTCCTCGACAAGAAGATGCATGGCATCTTCCACAGAAATATGAACGATCAGTCGATATCGTAAGAGCTAACGTTTGCTTTCCTGAAATCACCCGGATTGAAGTCGGGCACGGAGGAATTCATTTGGTGTGTCAAGAAGTTTCATTTTGCCGTGTCAAGGCGGTGCCATTTCCACTTAAGCATACCGTCGCCACATTTTGAGCCAAGACATTCCCGGTGATACCTGCAGAGCGTGTGATGCATTAACCCTAATACCACTCTGCCAAATGCACCTAACGAAATAGAGTCAATTGTCGATAATGCGAAGTGCCGCATATACTGGAACTTCATATTCTCGACAATTGTTTCTGTTGCCCACTCGAGGCCTGACATAGTTCTTCTTGACTTCGAGAAACGAACTATATTCGTTATCGAAATTTCGGCACTAGCTGACAAAAACGTCATAGCCAAGGAGAATAAAAAGAAAGGGAGGTACAAGGACCTTATAAGGGAGTTGCGGCGGTTATACCCGGACTTTTCTGTTAAGCTAATCGTCCTGATCATCAGCGCTCTTGAAGGTGCTAAGTTTTCGCTGTTTAATACCCTGAAAAGCATTTCTGCGTGTCAACAAAATCCTGAGACTCTTGTGGGGAAAATGCAGAAGGTGGTCGTCCTTGGGTCGCTACGTGTCCTTATTGTGCCCGAGACTTTTGCCGGACCATTGTATGGAGTTCGTCGCAGACTGTAACCACCTCTCTCACGGTCGTGAGACGTGGTTGCAGCTAAAATTTTACCGTGATTTCGCTAGAAGCGGGTGCAATTTTTCATATTTGCACCTGCTCCCAGCGAAATCCTGCGGTTGTTTTTATAACAAACTTTCAACTATATTTAAAAAAGGTTAAACAACCACTGCAGGTTCCCACTGGAAGCAACTGCCATCTAAAAATGACATTGACTCCCAGTAGAACCGCGATAATTCAAACTTATGGCCATGACTCACCACCTTTATATGGGTGGCATGATGAAATTACGACGACAGGCCGGCGAAATCCTCGTGTCTCTTAAGGACACAAAACGACCCAAGGATGACAGCTTTCTGCATCCATTTAATTGATACCGCTCCTCCTATAGAGTTTGCTATAGAAATCTTAATGCCTTCCTTGAACGTTAATTACCGAAAAGTAATTAAAAGTACATCCGTATTATATCCATTACAACATGCCGAGCTGTCACATCGGCCCGCAATCTGCATCGCCTCTCCCTCTACCCTTGACAGATAGGAACTACAGTTACAGGATGATCATCAGGGGCGTATGCTGAAGGGTATTTTAAGGGTTCAAGAAAATATAAATGCAATCAGGGGCTTACGCAGGAAGGTAATTTGAGGGTTTCAGACACAAAATGAGTTAGGAGCCGCGGCTAGCTTTTTTAGATAATTTACATCATTTTTTAAACTTATCCCATATGTAGGTTCGGGAAGCTACGATCACGATCCTACTTCGGAAAAAATCAATCCTGAGGCAACTGGAGGTGTATGTCATCCAACTCGACAATTCCCGCAACCCCGGAAAATGATCGAGTCGGGAAAATCACTTCACTTTACAATAATCCAAAAGGGAAAAAACACTAGACACTGCTCATGGACCACTTATCATTTTACTTCACAAAGAAATGAATACTTTTTGCATAGAATAAGCATCATGACGTTGGAATTAACGGGTCGAAACTCGAACCGATAATCAAATGTCGCTTTAGATAACGTAGCGCGTTGAGCTTGGTCCCAGCAAACCGATCGAGCCACCATAACAAACACTATTGCCCCACACATTCGGTGCAAAGTCTCGAGCGACGGACTCTAAGAAAAGTGACCATGCGGAACAATAGCATCAGGATCCAACTCCCAACAAGCACAAACCTTATTAGTAATAGTAAATATTTTTCAATTATAAACTTATTTTATATTTTAACTAAATCAAATGGAATAGGCTCGAAAAAGTATTAACACGAATTTAAGAACAAAAAATGAACATTACTGATTCTGGAAATTCTTCAATATCCCACATATATTTCACCAACACGTGCGAACTGACTAAAGAAGAAAGAAAACCAATCCTCAGAGGAGCCCATGCAAACACACCTAGGGGAGAAAACACTCTAAATAGAGCAAAAAAGATAGGTTTATCGAACCGAATGGACGAGAACATCAAACAATGTGTGAAATCGTACTCCATCTGCCAAATTAAAAAACTACTAGAATCACTAATCAGGCAAGCAGTATTATACCAGATATCTCTACTTAACCTCATGAAAAAACGGCTCTCGATATTGTCAGCCTTTTACCAGAAACAATGGAAGAGAAAAAGTATATTTTGAATCTACAGGACATACTAACTCGATACACAGTCCTTATACCACTAAAAACGGAAAACACCCAGTCGATCATCATTGGTCTAGTCAATTCAAAATCCTAAACGTTAAAACCACTGGATTCCATCCGCAAGAAAATATGAATACTCAAAACATGCATTATACGCTGAAAAATTGACTAAAACATCGATGACTGAGAACAGAAACGGATCGGATGACAACTTGAAGTTTAAAAACTTCGCTATTAATAACATGAGAAACTCCAACGCCGCAATATCGCCCTTCGAGTTAACTTTCGGGATAAATCCCAATATACCTTCCACCATAGCTCTGTTACCCAACGTCACATATCCAGAACTCATTTGAAAATGGGAAACCAGACTCGATCAGAATTTACAAAAAATCAAAGAACGAATAGAAGTACAAGAAGAAACAAAGAAAATAATTGACGCAGAAATTGTCCGCGTACATCTGATGTACAAATCAGATGAGTTGTTTTAATGCAAGAAGAATTCTAGGACAAATAAACTAGATTCCAGTTGAAAAGGCCCATATGAAGCTTTATTTTTCAGATGAAGTTAGCGCTGTTACTCCTTACCTGACCGCCTGGTCAACAACCCTACAACTTGCAAGTAACCGTTTTAAAAGACTTAAGGCAAAAACCAAAATTCTCCATAAACTTCTAGGAACACAAAGAAGAAAAAAGGGCAAACACTATTTGGAACCCTCAGCGAAACCGACTTGCAATAAATAAATAAGGAATTTTCCAACTTGTACGAGGACAATAAAAATGTAGCAGCCCCCCTCTCAAATCATAGTGAAATACTTCAAATAATCTTAGACACATTCTTAACAGATTAAGGTGGATGGATTGCAAAACGAAATTGACAGAGAAACAGAAATCACAAGATAACTTAGCAAAGGATTCAATGCAGTGACCACGAATAGTTTTGTAAATTCGAAATTAGTTTTGGCTGCGATATCAATTGATGAAATGACCGAAGATATAGATACGGTTATCAAAGCTATAAACTATGGCAAGCATGGAATTGTCTATCCATAAATACTAACTTGGTCTATGTTAAAGAACGCCCTAAAAAAAAAAGAATTTAAAGGAACAGAGAAATCGATATTTACATACATCCTAGATATCCCCGTATTAGAAAAAGAAGTAGGATCTTTACAGATAATAATACCTAATTCAGCAAGGAAAGCGAACCTTCACGTGTCTATTATCCCAGATCACGAATTAGTTGTCAAATAAAAATACTTGTACGTATCTACTGATAGACAAACGACCGATCACTGCAAGACAATTACGGAATATTTTATTTGTAAAGGCAATCAACCCAGCTTAAA
>CAKNWT010268835.1:14771-29776 GCA_932066315.1 Andricus coriarius
TACCAAGGGTTTCTGCTAAATATGGTTACAATAATTAATAAACAGTCACGGACAATTGTCCAGGGCTGGTCCTGAAGGAATAACCCCTGAGCGGAGGCGTAACAACCGTGTCGAAAGCTGTATGGCACCTGGATGAGGTGCCTTAAACGGTGACTCTGAGATACCGAGCGACCTCTCAGAGTATGCAGCCTTATCCTTGCATGCGGGGCTCTACAAGGATGGACGAACCCTTTCCCTAGCTGCTCGTGGGAAAAAAATGACACCACCAAAACACCAAAAAGTTGTAAATGCGGTTCAATACGATCGAACGCGCAGAGCACCCGACAATGGGTCAGCGAACAATGCCAATAATCCTAGAGTTCGGGGTGCTGAAGATAATTTAGATGCAAACACGATGACGAACCGGCAAAGCGCCCACATTGAGTGGACGAATCAACTCAAGGCTGAGTTGCTAGACTGCTACGATGCCAGCATTATCCCTGTTCACCGAGGCTTCACGGCGCGTATGCATACTCTGTGGTGCCAAAAACACCCAGAGCTTCAGCACGTTTCGATTCAATCGTTGCAAAATCAACGTACCTACCTCTGGAAAAATGGATATGTATGCGGAGCGCTTCTCCAACTGCTGCTTGATCAAGCTGCAGCCGAAGATGAGGAAGCGACATTAAGACCAACCGCGGAAAGCAAGCGCCTTCTGCGAAATGATCACGATTTCAGGACAAGGGGAAACATTAACATGCAGGTTCCTCTTAAGCCCCAAGATCGGACTGAAATGGATGCCTCCCTTCGTGAGGAAATCTCGCAAGAATCCGACCTCTGGACCATCAATTGCTCAATTTATGGTGCTGCGAGAGCTTTGGCTGATTCACATCAAAGGCTCAAACCTGCCATGGATCAAAAGACCAAAAGGCGCTTACATCAACTGAACCAGAAGGGCGATACTATGAGCCCTTTGCTTTTTTGCATCACTCTTCCGCCTCTATCTCTCGCACTACGAAATTCTTCTGGATACCTCTGTGGCAACACTAACCAGCGCGAGCATAAGGTCACTCATGTATTTTATATTTTATTTAATATCGTCGCGAAGTACACAGGAGAGATTGGGATGGACTTTGGATTGGATAAATGTGCCAAAATTCATCTGAAGAACGAAAAGATTGTTGGCGTTCCCGAGGATCCTGAGCTTGTGGATATAGGTTTTATCAGACATCTTAGCACTGGAGAGACCTATACATACCGGGACGAGCCTCAAAGCCGCATTCAGGATGTAACATCAGTAAAGGAGTCTCTCCGAAGCAGATGCAAGCATCTTCTTCGACAGATTTGGTCTTCCAATCTGTCAGCGTTGAACAAGAAATCTGCGACTAACACGCTTGCCTTCCCGGTTCTACTCTACTCGTTTAGGGTGGTTCAATGGAGGAAGAACGAACTTAAGGCCCTTGATGTCACCACACGTAAGATCATGCATATGCATAAAAGCTTACATATCAATTCTTCAGTTCCGCGATTATACATTTCACGCCGTCAAGGCGGACGCGGACTTCTGAATCTCCAGTGTACTTATAACTCGAATTGTTCTAAGGACAGCTTATATCGTAGCCAATCGCAGACATCCTCTCCTAAAAATGGTCAGGAACCACGAGATGACTGGCAAAGGAGCCTTCGTTTACAAAGCCGCGGAGCAAGCGGCCGAGATCCTTGGCCTGAATTTTAACATCAGAAGTGAGGAAAGTGCATTACTCCATCTAGATGCTTCACTTCTGAAAGCCGAAGACAATAAAATGCACGGAAATTTTCACAGAAATGTACAAAAACAGTTCTTGTCGAAGGAGCAAACTTTTGCTTTCCTCAGATCATCAGGGCTTAATTCAGGTACAGAGAGTTTCATTTTCGCAAGCCAGGGCGGTGTCATTTCCACCTTAGCATACCGTGACCGCATTTTATGTCAAGAAGTTCCGAGCGATAGGTGCAGAGCGTGTCATGCACACACTGAGTACCTGGAACAGATACTATCGGGGTGTCCCACCCACGCAGGAACGACGTACATCTACAGACATAATGCGGCCCTAAGAGTCCTTTATTACCATCTTTGTCGCTCTTACGGTGTTGGCCGCGACCCTGCCCTGCCGAAAGCTCCAAGGGAGATAGACTCAATTGTCCAAAACGAGAAGTGCCAAATTTTCTGGAACTACGATTTTCGGACAGCAGTTTCCGTTGCACACACGAGGCCTGAGATTGTTCTCCAAGATTTCGAGAAACGAACTATATTCGTGATCGAATTCTCGGCCCCGTCCGAATAAAACATCACTGCCAAGGAGAAAGAAAAGGAGGAGAGGTATCAAGACCTTAAAAGGGAGCTGCGAAGACTGCACCAAAATTATTCGGTACAAGTAATTGTCCTTGTGATATGTGCTCTGGGAGGTGCGCAACTATCACTGGCTCGTAACCTTAAAGCCATACCCGCGTGCAAAAATATGCCAAGGCACTTGCGAAATGGATGCAGAAAGCTGTCATCCTTGGTTCGTTTCGTGTACTCAAAACACACGAGGGTTTCGCCAGCCTGTCGTTGTGATTTCATCGTGTACTGTGACTACCCATCTCACGGTTGCGAGACGTGGCCATGTATGTGATTTACCGCGGTCCTACTGGGAGCCGGTGTTATTTTGTAGATGACAGTTGCTCCCAGTGAGACCCTGAGGTAGTTTTTTAACCTCATTTTTCAATTATATATAGTGGTTATATCCTGATTCCTGTAGAAACTATGAGTTTAGATATAAGCTTCGAAAACGGGATTCAAAATATAGATATAAAAAAGACCAAGTAGAATTATTGGAAATAATTTAATAAATACGACGAATCAGACTTGCCTCGACAGTTAGAAGAAAAACAAACTGTTTGGACTAATATCATGGTGAATAGACATAAGGAGACCAAAGTAGTGTAACCGAAAATGAGCAAAATTTTGTCTTATGAAAATGGCTGCAATAGTTCCCATTCCCGTGTATGGCGCTAGTGTGGCACGGGTATTAAATGGCAGCTGCCTATGTTGACACCAGTTGACATTTTGCATTATTTACCTCTGCGATATGTGATTTATATAGGTAAATTTTTATTTCCATAAGAAAGATTTAAATCATTTAAATAATTGTATTCATCGCGAAACATCTTTTTTTGAAGTGTGTATAATTGTAGTGAACGTGCAATGGACGAGGTAGGTACTTTTAAATTATTGCGCTGACGAGTTAGCATAACCTTCACAGTATAAAGATTTGAATAGATTAAGGTTTTTAGATTTCAACGTAAAAGTCAGAATTATTGTATTTTATAACAATTTTTACATTGCTCAACAAATCGTTTAAACTATTTAGGAATTTTCGTATTATTTTTCGAGTCTTGAGGTTATATTTACACGGACCATGAAGGCGGCTATCGATATCCGTACCACCCTAGCGCCGCGCTCGTGAAGATCTAGCATCTCGATGCGTTATTGTACATCCGACAGACAAAATGCTCGTTTTTGGTGAAGTCAATGTACAGGACTTCGGGCTCCTTATGTCTATTCTTTATGACTAATAGAGTAAAAGCACCAGTCTCCAGACACATACTAGTGGTTGGACAATCCCGTATATTTGATAGTATGAATGGTGAAATCAACCATAATTACTAAAAGTAAATAGGTGTTTGCATTTTGTATACTTTCTTGTGCCACGAAAGGCAAATAAAATATGTAAACGATTTTTACTTTCACTTCATTAAAAGTATTTTAAAAACTGATCACCGTGTATCGCCATTTTGGGGTTATGCGCTATGTTTTGTGTCAGAAAACAGAGGATGTGCAGTATTTCTTAAGTCAAACAACTGATGTGAACATCTGCAGAGCAGGTATAAATATTTTCTTGAAATTCTTACCTCTCTAAACTTAGATACAAGTTAACTTTGGTCAAATATTTTTTCTAGGAAGTATTTTAGAAATACAAATAACGAGGTTTATGTTAAATCTAATCAAAATTTGCATGGATATCGAATAAGTTAAATTAGTTTTTCTTTTAAAACAGAAATAAATCGTCCAGGACAGTGAGCTCCATAAGGCCATAAGCCAAAAAAGAACAATAATTTTACTATAGAGACAAAAAAGTAATGTTAGCATCAGGTTTTTAATAGAATATTCTTCGCCACAGAAACACTTACAAGGAAGGTTACCCAAGTGTCCGCCTCCGATTTGATTCGTTCTCAAGTATGTTTTAGAGCACTAAAAAATAAGGTACACGTATTTTTTAATACGTGCCAGAATTCATATTTAGGGGGTGAAATCACCCTTCAAAGTTTTCGAATAATTACTTTAAAAATATACTTTCCAGAGAAATTAATCATTAGGAGGCAGTGTAAGTATTGTTTAAACTGTAATTATGTTATTAAATTGCAGTAAGATATTAATTTCCAACCATCACCCCCTTAGACGGGGGAGTTAACTACCCCATATGGCTAACGTACACAAAAATTCCTTATTATTATCCGAATCAAATTTTATTTTTGATTGATTAATGAAGTGGCATAAAAAATACAAGACATTATATCTTTTCACACTCCGTGTCAGATTTAAAGAGGGTAGATGACCATTAATTTAAATTTATATAATTTATTTTCTATAATATGTTGTAGAAAATGAAATTGTTTTACGGTACTTAGATATATTCTGCGAGATATTATTCTTCATATTTATTACACATATGGTGATCTTCAAAGAAATGTTTGATACATAATGATTTTTTTACACCAAGAACATCTAATAACTGGCGTTTCATCGCAATATGCACATTTTATTTGTAAAGATTCTCCAAAGACAAAATCTACGGGATTTTCGAAATCTTGCGGCCTATTATCTACATAACCACTTTTATACCATGAGTACTGGAAAAGGTTTTTATATCTCGGAGAGGATAGTTGATTGTGAACAAGAGATAGGAGTTTAATAATATTGTTTTTCAAGTGAAGATTTATCTTATAATTATGTAATAAAACATCATCCGAAAAACATTTAACAAAATTTTTCCAAACTCGAAATCCATAAACGTCTAATGGCTGGATCATACCTGTGGTTCCTTTTGGAATAACTTTAGGTATGACAGTTTTACCAGCAGGTGTTTCTTTTTCTATAGTGTCAACACAGTGCCCGGTCCATGAATCCAATAACAACACAGTTGTACTCCCAGTATTAGGAAAAAATACTTCTTTTATCCACTTATTGAAATGGGCTATAAAAGTTATGTGAAAAGATGTTCAAAGTTATAAAAATAAAGAAAAATATAAAATTAGCTTCGCATACCTGATGTATGCTTTCCAGATTTTGAAGCCGTTACGAATACATTAGATGGTCTGAATAATGTTCCTTCTACTACTGGTCCAAATTTCCTACTTGGTTCTTTTAGGACCATAAATAATGGAGACAACAATCTTCCGTCGGCACTGATGATAGGTTGAATTGTGTATCTGCGCGTGGTCGAAGATATAGATTGTACAACTCACTCAACTTTTTTTTTGACCTTTTACCGCTAAACTTCTTCCTGAATGCAGCTCCAATTAGAAGCCACTTTGATCCGTATTATAAACATTTTGAATTCCGTACTGCTTTATCAAAGGCTTCACTTCATTGACGAAATCAACTGCTTTCTGCTTCAATACCTCACTATCTTCTATTGATTTCCGTGTTACAAATTTCGTTATTTTTCTCGAAACAATGCGATGAGTTTTTTTAAATTTATATATCCACTTTCCGGAAACTGTAAAGACCATTTCATTGTTATTCTGATTCTTGTAAGCTTCTAGAGCCCACCTACGGAGATCTCGGTCATGAACAATAAACCCAGCATTAAGAGCATCATTAAATTCTTTAATTACAAATTCTGTTATTTCAAATAATTTATCTTTTCTTGTTCCCCCTGCTTCTACTTGCTGAGCCCACCTTCTTAACTGACGTTCAGAAGATAGACGTCGGAACATATGTTGAACAGTGTGAAATTTTCTTCTTTTCTTTCCTCCGTCTGCGTTTTTCCAGTATTCAACAGCTGTTATTTTATATTCAAAATCCACATCAGTGTCTTTCTGCGAGCAAATTCCCACAAGGTCATTCTCTTCTGTCCAATTGATTTTGTTGTCATCATCATCATCATCAATTATTTCAATTTCCGATTCTTTGAACGGTTCTTGAAAGTCTAAAAACTGTTCCTCATGTATTTCCACATTGAATTGAAATATAGTGTCAAGTAACAATTGTTTAAAATTTTCTCCCAAAAAAGTCTCCTCCTGTGTTATAGGTGTCTCCGTTCACTACATTGTTTGAAACGATGCAAGAAGAAGATTTATTACGTTTACAGGATTCACGATCATTTTAGCAATATTTTTCAAAATTTACTTCTCATCACCTTATTTCACAGTTTCTTGAGGTAGCTACTAAATTTTTTACATGTAAATTTCTTTTTATATACTAACATTGAATTTGCACATGTTACCATATTTTTAGAGATGCACGCCGAGGCGATAATTTGTTTGTGGTACCGTGTGCAAATTGTCAGATATGCACAACATATACCCATTACACGTAAGACAAATGCAATATACTAACATTGAATTTTGCACACGTTACCATATTTTTAGAGATGTATGCCGAGATATTGAGAATTGAAAGATATCGTGAATAATAGCGAGAATATTCGTCTGAAAGCTGATAAACCTTATCAGTCATGAAACATAGGTAGTGTTTATAATTTCTCGATTGCTTTTTTAAGAATCAAAGGAAAGAAATATTTCCCTTATGAAGCTTTGCTTTTAGGTCGAGATATAGAGGTAAAGATTAGGACGTTCAAAATAAACTTCATGTTTCTTTCCTTACAATTAATCACTCACACGAAAATCTTGTTCCATTTGGTGAAAAATGCCTAATTTTCTGGGATTTCACATAGTCTCACGAAGAAACAAAAATTGAATTAACGTTAATTTCCATTAAAGAAGTAAGTGTATAACATGGAACATGTCATAAATACGAAGAATAATATCTCGTAGAGTATATGTAAATTCCGTAAAACAATTTATTTTCTACAAAATATTACAAGAAATGAGTAAAATAAATTTCTGTAAAATTTTGTATACCACAATAATTAATTTGCAACACTTGAAATGCTTCATGAATGTGAAAAGTGCTTTGAGGGTGGTCTACCCCCTTCGAATTAGCATGGGGGTGCCTCATGCCGGTAGACAGCGATGTTTTCAATTTCCACAATGTTATCTGCCCCGAAGAGAATTTTTCACTAAGACCATTAAACTGCAACTGTTACAAACGATTAAGGAAATAAAAATTCAAATTAAGGGTTGTTTACCCTCTTCAAATCTGACACGGAGTGTGAAAAGATATAACGTCTTATATTTTTTATACCACTTCATTAATCAATCAAAAATAAAATTTGATCCGGATCATAATCAGGAATTTTTGTGTACGTTAGCCATAGGGGATAGTTAACCCCCCGTCTGAGGGGGCGATGGTGGGTAAATAAATATTTTACTGCAATTTAATAACATAATTACAGTCTACACAATATTTACACTGCCTCCTAATGATTAATTTCTCTGGAAAGTATATTTCTAAAGTAATTATTCGAAAACTTTGAAGGGTGATTTCACCCCCTAAATATGAATTCTGGCACGTATTAAAAAATACGTGTACCTTATTTTTTAGTGCTCTAAAACATACTTGAGAACGAATCAAATCGGAGGCGGACACTTGGGTAACCTTCCTTTTAGTGACTTTTGAGTGAAAAACTTGATTCTAATAAATTTCGCAAGTCATAACCTATGCACAAAAAATACTTGTCAGATTGAGGTTATGAAATTTTGTGGTCTTACGACGCTGAGCGAAATATTTAATCAACATTTAAGAAATTAAATTCAAAATCAATACAAATTTAAATTAATCTTTAACGAAAAGAGATTTCCCTTTTTCATTTCTAACCCAATAAAAAGAAACTAATTGAGCCGAATTGAGATGAATTTGTTGGAGCTTTCGTGAATCTCGCTTTGCGACAATCTCGAATTGGAGCAAGTCGTGAATTCTTGTAAATTCGGAAATAAGTAATTTAATCTTCAAATCTGCTATCCGCCAAAATTTTGCGCACAATTTTTAGGGGACCTAATTCATTTGAATGTATCAGCACGAATTAATTTCAGTGTCAGCCAATTCATTTTAATTCACGAGATTTAAAGTCAAGCTCCAATTCGCCTGAATTCGTCAGCACGAATGCAGTTAAAGGCTCGCCTATTCAATCGAATTCGTAAGCTGTAACCAACGCGCTGGGTGAGTCCCGTAGCTCAGTGGTCGCCCTCTGGATTTATAAACTGGGGATCGCTGGTTCGAGTCTCGAGGCATGCAATTTTTATCAATTTTTTTCGAAATGACCTTGTCCACGAATTAAAACTAATTGAAACGCATTCAATTCGCGCTGGCTCAATTCGTTTAAACGAATCAGAAAGCGGGATTCGGACGAATTCAAAAATGTTTATTCGTCCCAATTAGTTTCTTTTTACTGGAAAGGACATCCAAATATTTTATGGCACAGGAAAATGTAAAATAAGTTTCTGCATTAGAAAGTATACTCAATATAGAAATTTTTATTAACTGAAACAATAAAAAATTGTTGTAGGCGTGTTCCCAGAAAATCTGATAAAAAATAAAAAGATGGTACTGTAAAGAGAAAGTCCGAAAATAAACAATACCACGGACCTGTGAAGAAGAGAATATTCCATAAATATCCAGATAAGGACCCAGTGAGCACAAAATTTGGCGGCGACTTTACGAAATCATTATGACATCTTTACGACAACTTTACAACATCCTACGTCCATGTCGTTAAGATGTCTTTACGATATCGTAAAGACGTCGTACGATCTGTCGATGTCTTTTCGACATCATAAAGGCATCTTAACGACATGGGTATAGGATGTCTGAAAGTCGTCGTAAAGATTTCGTAACGATGTCGTAAAGACGTCGTCAAATTTTGCACCTACTGGGGATGTTCTAAAAGCTCTACAGGAGATAAAAGGTAATAATTGTTTTCTCAGAGAAGCGAGCTCCAAAACAAATGTCCCTGAAAGTACTTTATTGGATACTCTTCATGGTCGCGTAAGCGAAAGTAGTCGAAGAATGGGACCTAAAACTGTTCTAACAATAGAAGAGGAGAATGAGTTGGTCTACTAATGTATAAAGCTGGCCAAATGTGGTTTTCATCGAAAAAGGACGATTCACTATACACCGTTCGTAACATCTTAAAAGAAGATGACAGAGGGAATCCTTTTAAAGACGGGCAACCAGGACATTCTTGGTTAGAAATCATTTTTAGGAGGCAACCCGAAATCACTGTAAGCACCGCTGAGAGTATAAGTAAAGGACGAGCTGTAGTAACAAAGGAATCCGTTGAAAAATGGTTCAACGAACTATTTGATTTTGTATGGTCTAATCATCTTGAAGAAGAATCCAACGATTGTCTAATCGTACGTCCGTCCACACGCTGATGTGATCAAAAGCATGCCACCAGGCTGGATCCTGGGCCGCTCTGATAGCAGTTGTATGAACGCTGATGCCTTTTACGAATGCATTAAAAACGGTTTCAACGTTTGCTTAGAAGAGAATGAAATAAAATAAACAGTTATTGTATTCCTCAAAGGATATGAAGCTCACCTCACGAAGCAATTCAGTGGATTCTGTGATGAGAATGGTATTATTTTATACTATTTACCTCTGACGACAATTAAATGGATTGAAAGGAAGCAAATAATAAATAGCATAAAAAGGCATTGAAATTATGACAGTTCATATAATGGCATTGAATGGCATCAAAATGAATCGGTCCAACAAAGCATACTGAATGCGGGATTTGGGATTTGTGTAAATCATTGTGAATACCGAAAGCTTCAATTTGAAAAATACTAAAAATGAAAAAAAATATGCATTTTAAAAATTTGTATTGATAAACCACATAAAAAAAAGATTCAATGAGGAACATTTTTTCTTAATTTGCTTACAGGTCCGACGATGGTAGGGTGCCGATTAGATGTTTAAATTTTGCAAGCACTTATTCTAAATTCTGTTTCTTTTGACCAAAAAAACGCAACATGAAGAGGATGTCCTCCATACTGAATGAATCAAAATAAAAACAGAGTGACAGGACAAAACTTTGAATTTTTAAATCCACAAAAAATACACATTTTTGTAATTACAATTTTTACCAAAACAAAAATTAAGAGTCAGTACTTCCAAAATTTAAATTTCTAACACAAAGCCTAGGCGACAGTGATTCTACAATATAAAGACCTACATAATAGATTAGCTACATAAAATTTCAAGAAAGTAACACTCTTAGATATTATTAGTTTACAAAAGTTTAAAAAAATATATTCTTCGATTCGTCAAACCGCATAAACTTTGAACTGGACTTTCGGCCAACATAAAGAAAAAACTATTTCTTCAATTAAATATAAATTGAAATAAGAAAGACGAACCATTTCCGAAGAATAAATATTATTAAACGATTGATTTCATTTCTTACCCGCTACTACGTGTGTTTTGAAAGTATTATTCTAACTTTGGTTCTGCGCGCTAAAATACGACAAATGTTCTATTTCATGTATACGTTGTGCATAACAAAATCTCCAGTAAATCAATCACGAAGAAAAATATTAGTTGATGAAAGAAGTCAACAGTTAGAATAACTAGAAAAATGGTAATTATAGAAAATGATACTTGTGTCTATTTTTCTTATTTTCCGGAGACTTCTGCAATAACTGTGTAGTTAGTCAAATATAATCAGTTGCCCAGCAACGATCTTGCTTCATGTATCAACTACTTTTTTTTATTCTTAGTAAACAATTTACTAGAAGATCTTCAGTGGCAGCAAATTAATAAATACTGCAGTTTATAAATAAAAATTTAAAGCATATGGATCACCTTAAATATGTTCTATCTACAATATCACACGCTTAATGCGTAAATTTTCATTATAATAACTCACAGCCTTTGTATGGCTTTTCAAAAGTACTTATCAATAACATCACACGTCGATCGCTTTGTCTTCTTTTAGACAATTACTCAATTTTTAAAACAAATTTTTAAAGAACAGGGACACTGTACTGATTGCCTTAGTAATAATATCGTACGCCGGGAGCGCAAAATTCTGACAAAATAAATTATAAAGATCATCTAACATTGCTTGGAGCATCTGACTACAATGTGAAAAATATAAACGTGAGAAACAAATATTTCAAAGTCCCTGTAATATATATACTTCACGAAACATAAACTTAAACTCACATGCCGCGCCTACAGTCATATTTTTTAATCTTCTATATCAGAGAACTCGCCGCTTGCAAGCTCTTGAAGCGATCCATTCAAGTTCGACATTGTCTCTTCGTTATTCAATAGTGGATGTTCGGAATGTTCAGCATTTGAACTCTCGAGATCGATTCCCTCAAGAGCTACAATTTCTTTACCTTCTTTTTCATCCGTGTCGCCTCTCTGAACATCCTCATAATTATCTTCACTAGTTGCACTTGTCCTGACCAAATCACCAAGCATTGCCTGGTTTTTATCACGTTTGTACGCCATGCATTTCGTTTGCTTCAATTGGGCAATTTTCTTTAATAGAAGACTCTTGTACGACCCGCCTCCTTCGATTTCCGCTTTTTGACGGTCAAAACCTTTTTCATGGATCAACCAGAACTTGTAGATATCTGAAAGTATGAATGATATATATATATTAGTCATTATTGACACAAGGTAGCCGTTTTAATCACAGAAAAAAATCCCGTTCATTTCACGGTTCGCAATAATTTTTCACGGTCAATGAAAGTGAAAAATTCGAACTCTAAAGCTAAACATTCTTTCATTTGAAGTAATAAAAACTAACCTGCATATCATTGTAAGTAATTTTAAGCTAAAAATATTAAAAATAAACGATTACATTTTTGTTATATACTGAACACTTCTTAAATCAGATATTAACTTATTTTTATTTTAAATAGTTCAAAAATACCTAAAAAGCATCCAAATTTTATTTCAAAATCTTGAAACATCTACAATTTGTTCATCATTTTTCAAAATTTCAATTATTTTTTAAATATTTTCAGAACTTCTAAACATTTGTTAAAATGATTATAATTCTTACTAACAATTTTTTTAAATCCTGCAAAATTGTCAATATTTCCTCTAAATCTTCCGGGTGATATTTGCACCAAAATTTCGGTACGAATAGCCAAATTTTGACGGTGTGCGTAAACGCTTTGTTTAAATTATTTGAAATCATTTCAAATTTTAAGTTAATTTTAAATCTTTTCAGAGCTTCTAAATATCTCTTGAACTTACTAGAACTTTTTCTAGGAATAGTAATATATGATAGGTATTAAATATTTATTGTACAACAAAGTTCAACAATTTCACTTGTAAATTACATTTTTGTAAACACAACAATTGAAACTGTAACGTCTAAAGTTCAGTCTTTTTGGTTTAGTTTTGAATATTTGATTTATAATTACTGATTTTAAATTAAGAGTATAATATTTCCAAATTTGTCCATTTCAAACGCTTCTAATTTCTAGTTTTTCAAGTCTTTAAAACTGCATTATAAAATTCTTCAAATGAAAAATGTACACTTAAAAATTAAAATCTAAAATGGAAATTATCTAATCATTTTTAAAAACTGTTGAAATAAAACTTGAACACATTTAATAATTAATAATAATAAACTGTTTGAAAATTTGAATAACAACGGTACCTTTGATAGCTAATGCGATTTTTGAATCCAGCTTTTAACTTGGTTGCTTACTCTGTTCATTCCTGTTAGTACCATTGCCGGTGACTGAGGTGACATTCAACTTTTGGTAGCCACAAAGTGCGACAAGAATATTTTTTGGAAACGTCTGAATACTTTTTTTCGGGACGGAACAGACAGCCAATGTGTTAGCCTCCATAGGCAGCCAAACATCTCGACCCAAGTGAATCTGTGTTGAATCGCGTAATTAGAGTAATTATTAAATATTAATCTTATAAATAATTTGAGAAAATTAATTATGGATTAAATACAAAATTTGAAATAAAAAAAGTAAATTATTTGAACCTTGTTAGTCTCCTTGTTCACGAAGCCTACAGGTGAAAAACCGACCATCCTCTGTCGTACCCGTTCTCTGCACGTTATCACGTGTCTCAGTAAAATTTTTTATCAACGTCCTATGTCACTCCTCATTTAGATCTTGATGTAGGGTCTCATACAAGACTTTAAAATTATTTAGTTCTCCCTGTAAATCCAGAAGTTGCTGATTGGCCAATTTGTACAGTTCGGACACCTTTTAAACTCTTTTTGGACGTTTTCAAAATTATCTTTAAGCTCTTTTACTTCTAGGTTGGAGTATTGTGTGAGTTCATTCCTCTTATTTTCTACATGCTTCAATGGAGTGCGCTGAAAAGGAACAAATTTGATAAATGAATATATAGAAAATGGGAAAACGTAATCCAATTCCATGAAAATAAATTATTTTCTTACCCTTCCTGCATTTGTGTCTTGCGATTCAGGATTCCTTGATAGCAGATCTTTGACAGAAACAATTTTGACATTAGTTAATCGGTTCTTCAGTGCAGAGCCGTCAGCTTCATGCCCCTCAACCTACAAATATATGTATTAGGTGGACAAAATTAGTCAAATTCAAAGAGCAGTGGATTATCATATTTTTTAAAGCTTTTGTCGATTACTTTACGCTTCGCTGCAAGAGGTACTTTTCGTATGAGTGACGTTTCTTCGTCAGTAGTTTCATCGCATGACACCAGCATTCTTGCTGGAGGATACTTCCGTCTCTGCACTTGAATTAGACGATCAAGTTCTTGTTCAGTATCTGGAATGGAACCCACAACCAGGAATCATGAGGTCATTTAATAAGACTTACATACAACAGGGACAATATGGGTCAGTTTGATACGAAATTAAAAAATTGTATTTTGGTGAATGATATGTGAAATATTTAGGAAGATTCTTTATAGAAAATTGGTTTACGTTTATCGTTGGACAAAATTTTAGGGAGAATTGGTTTTTTTCAATATCAAGCAAAAAATTTAAAAACCTTATAAGAATTCTTCACAAGTTTGAAAAGAATCAAAACTATTAATGATTTTTGAGAAAATTTGAATCGACTTCAAAGGAAGATGTGAAAAAATAATTTAGAAGATTTTAAGGGAATTTTATTTTATTTTGCAGGTTTTAGCAACATTTAGGGAAAAAATCGAGTCAGTTTGAAAGACCTTTACAAATTGTAGAAGTTTTTAAGATTTTTCAAGAGATTACATTTTGTTAATATTTCAGAAAAATCATAATGAAATACAGATTCTTCTAACTTTTGAAAAAATTACAATCTTTTCTTAGTTTCTTAAAATATTATAGTTGTCGAGCCTTAAATAAAAAATTTATATTTTTCTTTAAAAAATTTGAAAAGATTGTTGAAGATTTCAAAACAAGTAAAAGATAATCTAGACAACCGAAACGCTTCAATTTTTTAGAATATAACAAAGTTTTAGGAAACTTCAAATCATTTTAAATAATCGTAGTGGCTAGGCTGCCGGCCCCAGCAACGAACAACCTTCCCGACGCCGAAAAGGTTGCTCGAAAATATTAAAAAATATCTTAACATTTGCAAAGATTTCACAAAATTTGTAACATAATATAGATGCGAACATTTTTAATGATTTTAAAGTTTTATTTTTTATATTAATTTTCGCAAGAATTAAAAAAAAACGTATATCTTAAATCTTTTCAAGCTTCTGAAAAGCTTCTATATTTTCTAGAAATAATCAAAAACCAATACATTTCACTATAAATTTTCTTAACGCTTTACAAATGTTAAAATATTTTGAAATGTTTTAAGAGCATTTTAAATTCCGTAACATCTTTCACTGAAGCTTTTTACTTAGTATTAAACAATATTTT
>CAKNWT010268839.1:962-12814 GCA_932066315.1 Andricus coriarius
AAAAAAAAAGCTGTTACGCAATTTTAGTACAGTCCCGTACCACGGACGAAACTGTTCTTGGCTCTCGGATTAGGACATCGAGAACGATTTCACGAATCGTTCACCGCCTTCTTCGCGTTGCTCACTTGCCTTGTTCACCCGTGAATAGACGCATCCCTGTTCGAATCTGAGAGGAGAGAGCTGACGGGTCAGCCCGACCATACAGACATTCTTCACCACAGAAATTCACTTGCTGTAAACAGTAGAGTAGTAGACCCTTCAGTTTTTCATAGCCTGGAAGCTAGGAAACATTTGGTCCACGCTAAGAAGCCTCCGTAACCTTTTTAATGTACACTGTGCACAATCCAAGGGTAGTATTTTGTACCGCGAATTCATGCCCGTTATGTAGCAACGCTTTGAATTTCATACATTTAAAGTCGAAATGTATAACATTTTCAACAAAATAGTTGAATTTTAAATCCAAAAAAGATTTTCTGCCAAAAGAGAAGAATTCTCAAAGAAAGAATGTAGTGTTGAAGCTGATAAGTATAATATTTGAGAAACCTGCTTGACTTGGAAATTCAGGAAGATGCTTTCGTTCCACGAAGGAAGTTAATTTTCAACCAGAACAGATGAATGTTGAACCTGAACCTTGCGAAAAAGTATAATTCGAAAATAATAATTATTATTATTGCTATGATATAACGATGTGTCGATAATGAATTTCTCATAATTTCTTAGCGATTTGTTTATTACTATAATTCCTGAAATGACTAATATCATGTAATGATTTTTAGGAAAATCATAAGTAGCTCAACTTTCAACCAAAGAAATGAATCTGCAACAACAAAAAAAAGGAATCTGTACCAGCGTAGTACAATTTTCAAGAAAAATATGTAACTTCCCTAGAAGAAATGTAATAGTTAAAACGGTTCGATGAAAAATGTTCAAATTTGAAATGAACAGTAGCATAATTCATCCAACAATTGTTAACAAAATTGTTGAATCTTCACCAAAAACAGATTCATTTGTAGTCAAACAGTTCCATTTTTAATCACAAAGATTAATTTTTTTAACCAATGAAGATAAATTTTAACCCAACAGACGGGTTTTCACACAAATAAATGACTTTTCATCCACAGAGATGAATTTTGAAGGAAGTAGTTGACTTTTAAGCAAGTGACCATCTTTTAAGTAAGATGACGTATCATCGAAAATCGTCATTGTTGATAGGTCAAGTGAAAAAGCTTAGTATTATATGAAACTCAATTAAATTCAACCAGAGAACTAAAAAGTTGTATTGTCAGATGAAAAAATTTAATTAAAATTAAAATTAATGTAAATGAAAAATTTAATTTCCAACCATAGAAGTAAATCTTTCATTAAAAAATAAATTTTTAACAAAGTTGTTCAACTTTCAACCAAGTAGATTAATTCATCCAAAAACTATGAATATTCAAGAAAGTAGTTGAATTTTTAACGGAATAGATTACTAATAGTAATACTAAGAAGAAGAATTTTGTATCAAAAAAAGATGAATTTGAAAAAACAAAAGATTTTGTAACATAATTTGAATTCAAACCCAAATAATATTTCTGAGTAATCTAAGAAAAAGAAATGTAATCAAGTTGTTCCATTTGTAAGGAAAAAAATGTATGTCCAATAAAAAAAGTTTACTTTATATTCCAAACCACAAAGATAACAAATTTTTTATTTTAAATCAAAAAAAGGTGAGTTCCAGCAAAAAAGACGAATTTTCAAAAATTCTAACTGTAGAATTGTCATGAAAAGAAAAATAATTTTTAACAACAACAAAAAATTTTCAGCAATTTATATTCCTAAAAGATGAATTGTCAGCGAAAAAGATAGTATAGGTGACATGTCAGGCAAACAATATTTTGATTTTGAATGAGAAATACTCCAATTAAACCAAAAAGGACACATCTTCAATAGAATGGTCTAAAATGTTGAAACGGAACCTTGCGAAAAAGTATCATTCGAAAATAATAATAATTATTATTGCTATGACATAACGATGTCTTGATAATGAATTTCGCATAAGTTCTTAGCGATTTGTTTGTTACTAAAATTTATCAAATGACTAATATCATCTAATGACTTTTATAAAAATCATAAGTAGCTCAACTTTCAACCAAAGAAATAAATCTGAAAAAAAATTGAATTTGTACCAGCGTAGTACAATTTTGAACAAAAATATGTAACTTCTTATTTTTGAAGATGTTGAAGACTATACAAGTTTGTACATTTTTATTGATTTAAAAACTCCATTACGATATTGTGCCAGCATGTTCCTGTGAATTCATCTGTTAACAATTAGAAAGTGAACAAAAGTATGTTTCAAAAATCTTTAAATGCCGAGAGAAGCTTCTAAGTTTTCATTTCCATTTCAATACTTAGTATTTGCATTTATAAAATACTTTTTGTTCCATATTTCTTCAGTAATCAAATTTGTACATATGTGAAAACTAATAATTTCTCATTGAAACAAGACAGATAATTATTACACCTATTCAGATCATATGTAATATAAACATTGAAAACTGATGTTCAAATAAATCGCAAGAATGATATTATATGCATTGAACTGTATATCACGTGACGCAGCGCCACCTGGTGCAATATATATTGTTCAGTGAGCGTTCACAGCGCAGAAACGTTACTCTTCCTCATGCATCAGCTCGCGTGAAGCTGTTTGAAGATGACTGACCGTGAATACCTATCTGTGAGCAGTAGTAGGCGACTGCCAGTGGTGAAGTCGAACACGATTGCTCACATCTGTTCTGATCTGCTGGCCTAACCGTTTTCTACGCGTTCACGTGGTCCGCTCGAATGCGGCAATGCCTAGTTTTCGGACAGCCACGACCATTCACTCTCTCTTCACCACACGACTGTGCTTATCTCGGGTAGCGCGAAAGGACCTTTTAGTTCGTAACACTGGAAAAATCTAAGCAGGCGAGGAGTGCATTTGGAACGCATGGAGCGTTCACCCACCGCTTATTTGAAATGAATAAATGTAAAAAGCAATTGTCTATAGTAAACGATAATTGTAAAATAATTAAAAATAATTCTTTGATCAAAAAATTGACTTATAAAGTGAAGGTTAAAATAATAATTTAATTTTACTTCTTAACCATTATTATTTGTTGTAAAGTATTGATTTTCACACTTGATAATTTCAAAAAAGGGCGCGAACAGTAACGAATCCGCTTGCTGACACGACGCATACTCAGTGCGGCAAGATCCAAGAATTGGAAGAACTCAGTAACGTGACGTTAGGGTTCCGGAACCGAAAGAGGGCGTCCTTTGGTTCTGGAAAAGTTTGTCGGTTCCGGTAATCGAATAATCGACTGTGGGAATCGAATCTTCGACTCCGATTCCTCCTTATATCAAAGCCCGCGAATATTTGTACTTTGATTTAAGATAATACTTCATTTTAATTATCAATTAAAATGATTCATTGAATCTATTATCATTCCAAATTAATAATATTTACCCAAAATAATTCTCAATATCTATTATTCGATTTTCGGAGTCGAAATTCGATTCTAGAGCCGATTCCGGGTAGGTGGCGTCGACTCCAAAAAATCGATTCTCGAACGCAAGGAGTCGAATCCTCCGAAGAACCGGACTCGATTCCGGGATCCCTACGTGACATCACCCAGGCTACTTTTTAATACTAATGCTACGTAATATCTTAATATCAACCCTCCCACCCACATGACTTTCAGATTAAACTGTTGAACAATTAATTGTGCGGACTATTTATCGTTAAAATGGTTTTATTTGGCACTTACTATGTGATATTTTTCAGTTAAGCATCAATGAATGTGCGTTGGGTTCTAATTTTTTTACCAGAAGCGACGATCGATTCGGAAATCGAGAGAGTTTAGGAACCGTACCTCGAGATTGTTTCTTAAAAACATCAAAAACAGTTAAATGAATAGCTAAGTCTTCCCACATCATAAATTACTATTCAGAATCATTTACTATAAATTATATGAAACATTAACAAATTCTTTGTGATCTGCTCTAGTATATTTTCCTCCCCCCCATGGGGGGGGGGTATGATAAGAATAGAGAAAAAATTCATATATAATGGTGAAAGAGGGGTGGGGGGTCTTTTAAGCTTTTCTTTACCTTATGATTTTTCTCTCTATTTTTATAAATTACTTTTTGCATAAGGTGTGTGCCTTTATTTGTAAAAACCTTTTTTTTTTAATCTACGAAAGGAAATTAAAGCTTTCGTATGCTTTCGTATGTGACTTCTGCTAACAATGACTGTACCCCAGACATGCCCAGCTAGGGGAAATTCCCTACCGAAACCAATTGTGCGTTTCACCTCCATTTTTTTCCGAAGAGATGGAGTAGTGGTACAGTAACGTGGTAATCTCTCGTTTAGTGACTTTGCACAGTGGGCTATTTTGCAAATTTTACTTTCAAAACCTAGTATATCTCGAACAAATTGATCAAATGGATGTTCCTTGTACGAATTAAAAGCTCATTGAATGAAAAATGAGGGAAAATTTACAAAATTATAGTGCAGCTAGAAAAAAAGTCTCTTTTAGTGTAAGGTGCTATATTTGATCGTTTTTCAATGCTGAATTCGAATCTGCCACGAAGAATAGCGTGGAACATTTGCTTTCAAGGAAAATTCGATTAAAGATGGACAATCCAATATGGAGAGACACAAATCACAAACATGATCGTAACTTGACAAAATTGATTACCTTTTGTTCTTAGAGGTCGCTGAATCTAAATTTGACGTCAGCAAGTATGTAGATGTACGTCGTTCCTGCGTGGGTGGGACACCCCGATAGTATGTGTTCCAGGTACTCAGCGTGTGCATGACACGCTCTGCACCTATCGCTGGGAACCTGTTGACATAAAATGCGGTCACAGTATGCTAAGGTGGAAATGACTTTCCTCACTTCTGATGTTAAAATTCAGGCCAAGGGTCTCGGCCGCTTGCACCGCGGCTTTGTAAAGGAACGCTCCTGCGCCAATTATCTCGTGGTTCCTGACCATTATTAGGAGAGGATCTCTGCCATTGGCTACGATATAAGCTGCACTTAGAACAATTCAGTTATGAAGACACTGGAGATTCAGAAGTCCGCGTCCGCCTTGACGGCGTGAAATGTATAATTGCGGAACTGACGAATTGATATGCAAGCTTTTATGCATTTGCATGATCTTACGTGTGGTGACATCAAGGGCCTTAAGTTCGTTCTTCGTCCATTGAACCACCCCAAACGAGTAGAGTAGAACCGGGACGGCAGGCATGTTAGTCGCAGATATGTTGTTCAACGCTGACAGTTTGGAAGACCAAATTTATTGAAGAAGATGCTTGTATCTGCTTCAGAGAGACTCCTTTACTGATTTTACGTCCTGAATGCGGTTTTGAGGCACGCCCAGGTATGTATAGGTCTCTCCAGTGTTAAGATGACAATCTTAACACAATCTTTCTGTTCTTCAGATGAATTTTGGATCATTTATCCAATCCAAAGTCCATCCCAATCTCTCCTGTGTACTTCGTGACGATATTTATGGCAGTTTGAAGTTTGCCTTTATCAGAGGCATAGAGCTTCAGTTCATCTATATAAAATACATAAGTGACCTAATGCTCGCGCTGGTTAGTCTCGCCACAGAGGTATCCAGAAGAATTTCGTAGTGCGAGTGATAGAGGCAGAAGTTTGATGTAAAAAAGCAAAGGGCTCATGGTATCGCCCTGAAAGATGCCCCTCTGGAAGGTGACGTTGTTTGTTGTCACACGATAATTTCCAGATGAGATAGTAAATCTAGTTTTCCAAAGAGGCATCAATCTCTCTATGCATCTCACTATGTGTGGATGCACCTTCAAGCTTTCTAACAGACAGATGATAAGTCTATGAGAGATTGAATCGAAAGTTTTCCGGTAGTCAATCCAGGCCATTGACAGGACGCATTGATGGGCTGCAGCGTCTTTGCAGACACACCTGTCAATTAGCAGGTTCTCTCGACTCAATTCGCCGAAAAATCCTATTGTTTCGGACAGCTGTAAAGATCTTATACAGTGTGTTCAAACAAGCAATTGGCCTGTAATTCTCTGGGTTGGACAAGTTGCCTTTTTTCGGTAGGAGTATATTGCGTCCTAACACCAGCCACTGCGGAATGGGCGTCTCTGACTTTAAATATGAGGTGAATATGCGGGCAAAATGTTGGTGTGTAGAAGTAAACTTCTTCCATCAGAAGTTCTTGATATAATCTGGTCCAGAACCGGAAAAGTTCTTCGTTCCTCTAAGTGATTTTTCACCTCTTTGGCAGTGATTTATGGACATTCCTCCTCAGATTTTATGATGTTGTCGCAAAATTCCTTGAAGCGGATGATATTGTCAGATAACAGATAACAGATAACAACCGTGTTTTGTCAACAATATGCTGCTTGATTGTCAGCAGCTTTGAATTGTTTAGTGTGTGATTCAAGTTCCTCAGTTCTTGGGCGAACTTTCGAACCCTCTCCGTGAGCGGTCTACCAGATGTTATGTAGTCAATCACACATTGAACACGGGACGCATTCTGTCTTGCCCATCCAATCTTCTTGTTCAGTTGATGTAAGCGTCTTTTGGTATTTTGATCCATCGTCGGTTTAAGCCTTCGATTTGAATCAGCCAAAGCTCTCGCAGCACCATAAACTGAGCAATTGATGGTCCAGAGCTCGGATTCTTGTGAGATTTCTCCACGAAGGGAGGCATCCATTTCAGCCAGATCTTGGGGCTTAAAAGGAACTCGATCTGTGACAAAAAGCCAATTCAATCTTACTTCTCTTCCACCTACAACCGTAGCAGCTCGATAGCATTCATTCCGAACTGACTATCAGATTCAAACTTGGTGTGGTGTTCAGAAGAATCCAGAAGAATGGGGATGAAAGAGAAGCTGCACTGGCCTTATACAAGTCACAACGACACAAGATCCTGCTATGTAGACTCTTCTCAAATTCGTCTTCTACAAATGCAACAAAGGATGTGGCTCATCATATGGTTGCAGGAAGGCAGAGCTAAATTGTTCCATAATTTGCATGAATTGCAACGGGCAGGAAGAGGAGGGAGGAGAGGAAGAAATAGAAACTGCCTTCCGTACAACTGTGTCCATCGCGAATTTCAAAACGAAGAAAAGTTACCAGGTCAAAAACATCAAAATAAATACATTTAAAGATACATCCGATAATCCGCCCCTCCATTGATACATTAATCAATCCATCAAGGTATCCAAGTGGATTAGGCCTTATGGGGAAACCACAAGAAAAAAATTGGCCTTTTACTTTACATTATGGGTGGTGTGGAAACGAGTACAATTAACAATAATAATCATTGTAATATTATTATAGAAACAACGACAATTATTATTATAATAGTTCAATATTGTAATAATATTAATAATTAATAATAAATGATCCATAATAATTTTAATTTCAGGTGATAGTAGGCTATTTATGCAGCCTTTATAAATAAACTACACATAACATGTCACTTAACTCTAAACATATTTAATATACAAAAAAGTGTTTCAGACAAAAGTCGTAGCAAATTTCATCCATTATAATTTTTATGTCGACTTTTTTCTTCTAGGATGCACCATGCAGGAGATATTTCGAAAAAAACGGATTTTGGGCGCCATTTTTCAAAATGGCGGCGAAGCATAAAAATATGTTCGCAAACTTAGTATGTTTTTCAGGATGTCGAAATGTACTATACAGGGTGTCCCTGGCTCAAGTGTACGGTTTTATATAGCTGTATAAAAATATAAAAGAAAGCAAATCGAAAATTCCGTTTCCAAAAATCAGTTGAAGTTTTAGTTCTTGAGTTATAAAATATTCAGGGTAGACCAATCAGGATCGGTGTATCAACAGATGTGCGTGTGTGAGCGGGAGTCCAACGCAGTGTTATCGAAGCGAGCGCAGAGGTAGGGTTAGCGACGGGAGGACAGCGGTCACTGCACTGCGTTGGACTCCCGCTCCGGCACTAAAATTTTAACTGATTTCTGGAAAAGGAATTTTAGGTTAAACTTTTTCTATTTTTATACAGCCATATAATTCCGGACACTTAAGTCTCGGACACCCTGTATAACTAGTTTTCTTATCTTCAGAATTTTTTTCCAGGTAACTTCATTTTTAGCGTTCTGCTGCCTGGCATACAAATTAATACCTTCATCACAATCTCCAAAAAGCATACTGGAAGGATGTAGTGGTGGAAGTGTGATGCAAAACAGGAGAGGGCTCATGAAGTCGCTCTGAAAGATGCCCCTCTGGAAGGTGACGCTGTTCGTTGTGGGTGAACCTTCAAGCTTTCCAACAGAGGTTATAAGTCTATAGGAGATTCGATCAAAAGCTTTCCGGTAGTCATTCCAGACCATCGACAGGCAGCAGTGGTGGAATGCTGCGTCTTCGCAGACGCACCTGTCGATTTCAGATGTTGTGAGGTTGTCGCAAAGCTCTTTGAAGCAGAGGATATTCTCAAAATCTTTCTTCAATTATTTTGGGACCTCATAAACCTCTCCAAAAAATCTCGGGCTTAGGGGAATTATCGACAGAAACGGGGAGATGGCTGAAGAGGCGGCATGGGTCAGCGAGAAACGGTTGATTCTCTCTTTCAGCAGCTTTGACTTGTTCAGTGTGTGATGATAGATCTTTAGTTCGTGGGCGAACTTTCGGACCCTTTCTGTGAACGGCTTCCCAGATATCATTTAGTCAATCGCACACTGAACACGGGACGCATTCTGTCTTGCCAATCCAATCGTCTTGTTTAGCTGATGCAAGCGTCTTTTGGTCTTTTGATCCATCGTCGGTTTTAGCCTACGATATGAATCAGCCAAAGCTCTCGCCGCATCATGAATTGAACAATTGATGGTCCAGAGGTCGGACTTCTCCGAGATATCCTCTCGAAGGGAGGCATCCATTTCAGCCTGATCTTGGGGCTTAGGAGGAACCTGGATGTTAATGCTCCTTCTTGTCCTGTAATCAGGATCATCTCTCAAGGCGATGCTTGCTTTCCGCTATTTGTCTTAATGTTGCTTCCTCCTCTTTGTCTGCGCCTTGTTCTCGTAGCGGTTTTAAAGCGCTCTGCGTGTATATCCGTGTATATCGCTGGTCCGTCGTCGTGTTTCACTCCGAATTATTGTCAGCACTCAGAACTCTAGGGCAATCGGCACTGTGTGCGGACCCATTATCGGTCATAGTTGTTCCCACGAGCAGCTAAGGAAATGGTTCGTCCACCCTTTCAGAGGCCCGAGTTCAAGGATAAGGGTGCATACCCTGGGATGTCACTCGGTATCCCAGAGTCACCGTTGTAAGACACCTCATCGCAACCTGAGGATGCATCCAGTGGCTTTGTCATAGGCCCTCGGGTTCCATTCCAGTTTTGCTAATTCGACCTTGACGTTTATCCTCTCTGGTTTCACAACTACGGAACGTAACCTACTCTCAAATCGTGGCGACGGTGGCGAGGAAGGTATTTCTTGCTGGTGATTACTTGATTCCGAAGTCCAGGATCCTCCGCTAAGCGAATTCTCACCAAAAAGATCTCGGGACTTGAGCCGCTTTGCGTCACGGACTAGTTCTCGTCGGAATGGTTGTCCACCAGGAGATAGACAATGTACCATGGGCACGTGGCGGAAGTAACGGATTTCGATTCTCGTTAGAAACTCCCGAATTGAGATTTCGTAAAATAGCATGATTCTGATTCTCGTTAGAAACTCCCTAACTGGCAGCTACTGCGCAGGTTACTTGTGTCGTGATGCAAAGCTATCGAAGATTCGCGCAGCAGGGAAACGTGTTGGTCGGTCATCGACGATCGAATGAATTTTTAGCGAAAATCGTCCTATATATATTTATCCGCTATCAAGAGTAGCGCGCCAGTCGATGCCTTGCCGGAATTCTTAATGCAGCTGTTTTATAATAAAGCATGTGAAGAAATACAAGAATATAAGATTATAATATATTATAAGTCTTATAAACGTAAACCTTACAATTACGTCTTATATTTTATTTGCATTTAGAGTTATACTCTAGCATATTTTGAAGCAATAAAAAATGCTGCGGAAAAGAAATGTTTTTGTTATTTTTTAAATTAAAATCATCAGCACTCATGCGGACGACAGAAGTTACTGTATAAAAAAGAGCATTGAAGTTAATAAAGAAAATCAACATTTTTAAATGGTGTAATGGATTTATCGCATTTCTACATATACTGCGTGAGATAGTCCTCAATAAACAAATAAAGTGAACAAACTTTCATAAGCATTACTTATTTTTATAAACATTACAAACCTTTTTTATACCTTGAGCGACCATATTGGATCATCCATTTTGACTTTTTAAAATATGAAAAGATTCGTATTCAGTAATTTAAAAACATAAAATAAAACCTTTTTTCGAGCGGCTATTCACTGATATTATGAAATCTTGAGAAATCTTTGGAAATCTTTCTAACTCTCGGAGAATCACGTAAATTCTTTTCAACTTTTCTGAACTCAGCGTCTATCACTGTAAAGTCAGCGCGGTCATTATTGGGCTATCCAGAAATCAACCCAAATTTTTTCTACGTCAAAGGCGTAGACGCACCTGTCTTGCAAAGAAATGGCGCATCTAGAGCAATGAGGGCAACCCCTTGCAAGACTGACAAGTTTACGCCTGTGGCGTAGAGAATAGATAATAGAAATATTAAAATATAGCCATTTTATTATTTAATTTGTATGAAAATTATTCATCTTTAATACAAATCTCACCCATTATTAGAAACTTAAAATGAGACTTTGTGCACTAATGTTTATAGCGCAAAAAGTTATTATTTTATCTAAAACTAGCTGATGCTAATTTTTAAATAAAGTTTTACATTATTGATGTACACATTTATAGAAAATTTGATTAAAAATCGCTAAAGACATTGCAAGTAAAAGGATGTTCATTCAAAAATGAGCATTATCTTGTTAAATATAAACATTTCAATAAAATTTTCTACATAAAAGCTGAAGTAGATCTGAAAAGAAGTATCTTCCATTTCTTGAAATTTGTTGAAAAAGTTTCTTGCTAAGAAGAGGAGCAGCTTTGTATTATGTCTTCGAACTTTTTGATTTATTTAATCATTGTTTTCTCGAAATTCATCACTTTCATCAAAGAATGTCTTGGAAAAAAATGTCCCTCTGGAAGCAGACCAACTTCTGTAAAACACTTTTTGCTGCAGAATCAACACTCCAACCAAAATAAGCACTATATAATTTTTCCTCGATTTTCAACGTAATTGTTCATTTGTTATGTTTATATGAATTTATTATGAATGTGAAGAAAAAAATGGTGTTTTTTTTTAAATAGACGTCAAAATTACCAGGTGTATAAGCTTAAATCCGCTGTTTTTTAGGCAAAACACAGTCGTTTTTTTGCAGAAAATAAAATAAACTTTATTCAAAGTATTTTCCCTCGCTTGCTATACATTTCCCCATCTCTCAGGCAATTTGTGTATACCACGCCAAAAAAAGTCTTTATCTTTCGATGCAAACCACTCGTCAAGCCATTTTCCGACGTCTTCGTACGAATCGAAGTGTTGTTCAGCGAGCGCGTGACCCATCGACGAAAACAGGTGGTAATCAGGAGGGGCCAGGTCTGGCGAATAAGCGGGATGAGGTAGCACCTCCCAGTTGAGTGTTTTCAAGTATTTTTGGACCATTTTTGACGTGTGCGATGGGGCGTTGTCGTGAAGAAAAATCAGCTTCTCATGTCTTTCTTCATAATCCGGCCTTTTTTCACGCAAAGCACGGCGCAATTTGATTAGTTGTTGGTGGTAGCGGTGTGCATCGACAGTTTCACCAGGTTTTAATAGCTCATAGTA
>CAKNWT010268842.1:1699-15272 GCA_932066315.1 Andricus coriarius
ACTCTATACAAGATTTTTTAGTTCTTACGGCGCATTTCTCAGTTGAGCAATACTTTTTGGATCCAGTGTTTTCAAGGGAATGATTTTTAAGTTTGCTTTTAGAGCCAAGTAAATATTTGTGACAAATTTCCATGGCAAAATCTTTCGTGCCTTTTTTTTGTCACTGATTGAATTGTATAGCACTGAAGCATTTGTAATCGAAGCTTGTACCAATCTGATAAAAACTGGCCATGTCCATTTCTTTGCTCAAATGATTGGCATCAAATGATTACAGTGCTGATCATGGAAAACAACTCCTCCCATAAAAAAAATGTAAGCTTTGAAAACTTTCGGAAAAGATAATGCAACTTTTTCTTTCGCTTCTTTATCATAACGTGTTACATCTGAAGTAGGTGTAACACCAGCGGCTGAAGATAAAATTGATACTGGTTTTGAGTCCATAACTGTGACAAAATTAACACCACTTTTAGTGTCATGCTTTACTTTGAATCTTCCTCTACGTGCTTTAGCATCTATTTCATTGGTCACTCTGATTCTATCTTTTCTGACAGTCCCAGTTGCTCGCACTCCCTGATTTTTCAAATGCACTAACAAGTCAGGAGAAATAAATAAGTTATCGAAGTAAATATGATATTGAAGTCTATTACGAGGAGATGTTTTGGATAAAAAGTCATGAAGCATTTGAAGAACAACTTGACTTGGGAAATTTTAGGTAGAAAATCGTTATTCTCGTTCTTGCAAAAGTATATATCAAAATGAAATACATAACCATTTGAACCACATAATACCCACATTTTGATACCGAATCGTATCGGGTTTCCTTTAAAAAATTGTTCGAAACATACCTTACCATAGAATTTTATCATTATCTCATCAACAGAAAGTGCCGTACAAAAATAACCATAACTCTTGATATTTTTATTGAAAATATTCAGAATCGAACGGACTCGCCATGCTTTATCCTTTGCGTTTTCATAATTTGATTTGTGAAATTTTATTTTAGATTTTATCCTATCAAATTCAGCACGCGGCATAGCCGATCTAACTACATCAGCTCCTAACAAAGCATTGGTAGACCAATAATCTCTTTGTGATAATCTTTTGTTGAACATAGTAAAATAATAATACCTAAAAATAATTCGAAACGATCAGATGTCAGCTCATATCCTCGTTCTGACGTAGAATCTAGAATGTATTTTTTCAGATCAGAGAAAAAAATTTCAAATAATTCTGTAAAGGAACCAGCGAGTATTTTATCCCTTTCTTACTTCGATAGTAAGATATCATTTGTTAGAGCATCATCGTGAATGATCTCTCCATCAATCCAATTATAATTGTGTCCTTCAACCGATTTTTTTTGACTCGCATTGTAATTTTCTAGTACTTTTGGATAGGACTGAATTGATTGATTGGCTCCAAAATCTTCATCCATTTCAATATCAGTTTCCGCGTCACTTTCATCACTGGTAGATGAACAATTATCATCATTACTTTGATCCAATTCACCGGAATCGTCTGGATTAGGAATGATTACTGAATCAACGTGATCGTCTTTTTCAGTACTTTCCACCGCATGTATTCGGCGTCTCTTCCTAACATTTTGTGCTCCAGATTTTTTTCGTTTCGGCATGGTCTACCAAATCGAGTGCCCAAAAAACTTTAGAAAAATGAAAATATCCAACTATTTTACAGAAGTGAATAATATTACTCAACGTAAAACGACGGCGCGATACCTTCTCTTTGTACTTATGCCAAATATTCTATATGTATATCTACTTATGATGACTGAATATGAAAATACTCAAAATCAACCGAGAATAGAACACTCAATTCTCAAGAGTTTTTATGAGCAAAAATATGTCATCTATAAGGTTGAAACTATAACATGAAAATATGATTACCATAAAACACTACTCTAGTAAACAATTATGAGGACTTTATGTTCAGCTCCATATTGTTAAATACATTGTTTAAACAATATAATTGAGCAAAATGAATATGAAATTCGTCATCAGCGATCCCAAAAACCCAAGAAACCATATGTAACAACGTTATTTTGGGTATATAAAGAAATTTGTTAATAGATTACATTATTGTTTAAATACTTATAATTTTTCATGTATGATTTGAACGTATTTTTTCCCGTAGATCACGACGCAATGAACTGTTTCCAAAAAATTTCATATTTTGCAATAATTTATTTAGACAAATTGTTTAAACAAATTAATATTGCAAAAATAATAACAAATTCATGATCAGCGACGCAAAAAAACATAGTATATATATATATATATAACTTGCACATTGGTAGGATATATCATTTTTAATCACATAAATTGATTAGTCGAAAAATTTCCAAATTTTTTAATGTTTATATCGCTATTTTGCAAGTTTAAATCATGATAAAAATAAAACTAATGACATAATTCGAAACTACAACAATTGAGGACACGATTACGTCACTCCATGGTTGCATAATTATGCGATAAAATGACGAAAATCTAAAATGAAAAAAAAAACAGGACTGCAAAATTCGCGTTTTTTAACATTATTTTGCAAAAAAGTTGCAAAATAACACATTTTTAAGAAATTCTGATTACACCATCGGAAAGAGCGACCTCGAAAATAATAGGGTAGGTACTTTTCAAATTTTTATATTGCGGGTTCATAGTGTAATATCTTGTAGAAGAGGGTACTGCGAAAACGTGTCCTCTGGGCGTTAATGGGTTAAATCTTACCATTCTGATCCATCTTCTCTCTCCTTTACCTCTTTCAAACGCTTTCTCGATAACTCCCCTCCCTCAGCTTCGTCTCAAACTGTCATGCCCTCTTTCCTGCTCTAGTACTAAATTTATCCCTTTGCGCTTCTTATCTCACCATATATCCATGCAACCACCAGTAGTATACCCCTAGAGTGCACCTTATATCCCTATGTTGTAAACTCTTAATCTTTTTCCTTTCCTTCCGTCCCCATATCTCCGCCCCATAACCTAATATCGGCCATACAAGCGTATCAAATAACCATATTCTCATTCTCCAAGCTCTTTTTTAACCTTTTTTATATTTCCCATATCTGTTTCATTATCTCTTCCGCTTTTTTTATCCTTTCTCTTATATGAGGTCTATGTTATCCATTTGTTTGCAAAGTATATCGCGAATATTTAAACTCCTTTCATTCTTCTAACTTTACTACCTTCCATCTCCCATTCCATTCTGTTTTTCTTCCCCCTCCTTTTCTAAAGCTCATTATCTTTGATTTTTCTACATTTGAATTCAGTTTTTTTTTTCATGTAAGTATTTCTCCTATACTGTAATTAAGCCCGCCGTCCCTTCTTCATCCTCTGCCTTCAACACTATATCGTCCGCGTATGCCAGTGTATGTACAGGGTGATCCTGAATTTATCATAAACCTTGTACGTATCACATTCCTCGTACAAATCTGAACAAAAAATTACTGTGACAAAATGTTGTACGATCAATAGTTTTTAAACTATTGAGAGTTGTAAAGAACCAATGGGAGTTCGCTATTCTCGCGCGTACATAAAGCATCTTGCGCGAACTCTAGAACGCGATGCACTTCAAGTCAGTAATTCTAATATTCACCAGAGACAAACAATGTTGAAACAACGTGAAGTTCGCAAAACGTAACACCATCACTTGTTCAGTGATTCTCCCGATTCAAATACGAAACAAGAATATGGGTTTCTAAAAAATGACATTAAAAAAGTTAATGATAACTATTTAATCGTTTTTGCTTGCTGTGAAGAATGAATAAGTTATTAAAACCTAACTGAAAATTTCACTAATCATTGAAAATGAACATGCGAGTAGTAATGTACAATTTACATCATTCTTTAAAGTATTTTTTTGTAGTTTTTCATTCAATACGTATAATCATAATGTCTTTCACCAACTTGTGCATAAAATAGGTTAATATCTAGTTTTGTCGGATCGTCTTTTTTAATTTGAGTTGCAAATAAGCACCCTTCTTTGCAGCGTTTTTGTAAGTAGCACATTATTTTAATCAATCTCCTAACATTTTCCACGGCTGACAACATGGGGAACATTTTCGTCCTTTTGAAAAAGTAGATCAAATCTGTGCACTAAAATGCGACCCTCGGGATTGTATTCTCTGATTAAAGTTGTACGAAAGAAAATTGATAAACGATATTATGAGCATGTGGGTGGAAATAGGACATTATTCCTTTGCAACTGTAAAACATTAAAAATAAATGTATGAGTAGTTAGTGGGCTGAAAGACACTTTTTTCGGGTTGCGGATTCTAACAGTGGGTTAAAAATGTATTTGCTTAACAGTAGTAAGCCCTCCAAATTTTACTTCAATTAGTATGGGACAGAGAAGATGAATCAGAATAGGAAGATTTAAATTGGGAAATGAGGTAAGAGAAAGAATGTTTTGGAAAAAGAAAGAGAACAGAAAGTGCAGAATACGTGAATGGGAGGAGGAAATATGGGAGCATGTATGGGAAGGATGCAGGAGAGGAATGGAAGATAAAGGAATCTGGCAAGAAAATGTGGTAAGGATTCTAGGGGACGATGGAATGGGTGAGGAGTGGATAAAGGAGTTGGAGGGGGCTAGAGGGACGAATGAGAAGGAATGAACGAATGGATATGGAAAAATGGCAAAATTAAGGTAGATGAGAAGTGAAAGCAAAAGGAAACGGAAGTCGTTTAGATTAGAAGCGTAAATATCTGTAAGTAATAGTAATGATTATTTAATAGTGCAAGTAGAATAAGATACGGATGCGCTCTCACTCGCTCGCTCTCTCGCTCGCTCACTTATGCGTAGTTGCGCTATCTTTCATATAGAAGTAAGGATCTAGATATAAGAATTCATGTAAATAGTTGTAAACAATTGTAAATAGTAAACATAAGATAATATGAAGTATGTAGATGTAGATGGTTTTGTAAGAAACGGACGTCATGCAACCGCTTATGGGACACAATATGAATAAAGAAGAAAATAAATTTTCATCAAACATATATTTTAAAAAGAATTTTCAACCAAAGAAATGAATTTTTAACCAGAAAGATTAATTTTCTAACAAAGAGGATTAATTCATAACAAAACACATGAATTTTTAACCAAATTTTGAACTTTTAAAGGGATATTCAACCTCATAGTTAAATTTTCAACCAATGAAATGAATTTGCAAACAAAAAGATTATTTTTCTGCAAAAAAAATTAATGTTCCAGAAAATATATGAATTTTCAACTAAATTTTGAATTTATAAATGAATTTTTAACCTAATAGTTAAATTTTTAACCAAAGAAATGAATTTTCTAGCAAAAAGATTAATACATACAAAATACATTAATTTGCAACTGTAACATCCAAGAGATTTTTAAATATTTTTTATTAACCTCACGCCCTCTTTATTTTTAATTATACCTCGCGAGAAGAGACTGGAGGTATTTTGTCTCACGTCTACTTTAAACACTTAGTATTATGATTTACGCATTTGACCTTAAGTTTCTCAGCTGCATCTCATTCTATAATCATAATTTAGCATTTAGTTTACTAGTATCCTTCCATATTTCCAGGGATGATGGTCACGTTGAAAACAAATTCAGTTTTCCGGAAATAATCTCCTAGCCTAAATCTTTTAAGATAGCTCTCCTGTTTTCGGGTCACTGAATGCCTTAACACTCTAAATTGTAAAACCTTTGCTGCAGGGGTTCCAACAAACAATTTACATCGACGCCAAAATATATTCGCCAGATTGAAAATTGGCTGTCCCTTGAGAAGGGCTCGGTCATAACCGAGCACTAATCCGGGCTGTCATTTATTATGACCATAAAGGGATCGAAGCAAGCTGCAACCCTGGGCCAGCTAATATTTTCAATTCCGAAAATAACCATCGGTGACGTCACCACTCTGCACCCTCCACTAGCCCAGGTGGGTCCTGTTTGAACCTCTGACTGTAATTTTCCAAAGATCCCTACCCCGGCGTCTTGGGCCTTGCTGGGGGTAAGTTGAGAGTGGAGGGGCGGAAGCAGCCCCCGCAAACAAGAAGGCTTTCTCAAAAATCAGTTAATCTTTCCTCTTCAGCCTGACTGGACAGTTAGGTATTGGGTAGCTTTCCGGGATTCGGTTCGCGTTGGATCCTTTGGGACGTAAACCACCAAAGCCGCGAGTATTCCGCAGGCGCAAAACACGAACACGAGGTTCTTCACGTGAAGGCGAAAATTAAAAATTATTCACTTTTGTCCGAGGGTCAACTCGGTAGTTTGAAAAGAAATTTAAAATTAAGAAATTAAATTTGTTCTGCTAAATCTGGCTTTCTACGACAACCTGGTATCCATCCCTGGACTTTGGCATCATTCTGTAAGTTCTTTATATTTTACTGTGGCGTTACTTTGCCGATCTTTCTTCCATTTGGTTAAAATAAAGGCTTGCTATTCCCAGGCATAAATTGATTGTGTTCTCATTCCTCTCCTAACTTTTATTCTGTGCTTTGTTTCAACGTTGCAAAACAAGGTGGGACCTACCTTCAACAGAATAAACACCTATCTTTAGAAGTATCTCAGCCGCTCGAGAGACTTCTCTTAATTAGTAAGTTCTTCATCGTAGATTCACTTTGAGTTATTCAAGTAATTTTTTAATAAATATCTTACTGTACGCCCACTCACGACATAACGCAACCAATTTTTAATTTTTAAAAGAATTTTCAACCAAAAATGTGAATTAGTCACCAAAAAGATTAATATTAATAATATTTTACACAAATAGTTGAATTTTCAACTGAAGAAGATACATTCTCAACCAAACATGGAATAGTTGAATTTTCAGTTAAAAAAATTAATTTACAACAAAATTTTTGCAACAAAATAGTTAAATGTCGAACAAAAAGATAAGGGGTTTCAATTAAAATGATTAATCATCAACCAAAAAAATGAATTTTGAACCAAAAAAAGGTTTGTCAGTCGTTCCTCACGAATAACGAAATTTTGAGAATTCAATCAAATCGTTATATCGAGAGAAAAATCATGGCACGAACATATAATTGACAGGATGATTTCAGCAAGAAGTGAATTAAATGCACTTTAAATTCCAGATTTTCCGATTTAATTTCTATAAGAGGTAATCATCTTGAAAAACAATAATTTTTAATAGAACTAGCAAAAATTAACGATTTCGGGTAAGTTTTGGTTTTCAACCTTATTATTTGAATGTAAATAATGCAATAAAAATATAGAAAAATGTTTATTTTTCATTTATTGTGAAAATACTATTTTGACTGTTATTTTACAATGAAGTTACTTGTGTTCATGTCCAATATAAATTGAAATACTGATGTATGCGTCTTTCTTGATTAAATTTACTTTAAACTTTTAAATTTACTTTAACTTTAAAAATAAAATTTGGATATAAAAATAAAATAATTTAATACATTTATGTGACACATAATATACCCGGAAAACGTGGTAAATGTGTATGATGTCGGATTATTACATTATATACACAAAATTTTGTCATTCATACTGAATTTACTGGATTTTTCTCGCTATAATAAAGAAACTCCTGTAAATCATATACAACGTTCTCAAATCATATGAAATTTTCTGTAAAATCTATAACAAAGTGTTGGAAAATGAACTGAGTTTTGTTCTAAAGGAAGGGTCATCAGTGCGCGCGTAGCTCGCACAATATTCTAGTAATTATTACAAGAGTTTAAAGCTGTAATGCACTCAACTGAATTTAATCCCGAAACGAAACTCAGAGAAAACACTCAATGCAGTGTGATCCAGGCCCTTGCAACAACCGTATTTCAGCGTTAGTTCAAAAATGGGATTATCTAAAACGTAAAATGCAGGTAGCGCTAGCAGTCTTTCCAGCCTACAGAAATGCATGAAAAATTAAATTATTTGCCTGACAGCCTATTTTATGTACATTAATTAAAAGTTTTTGTATATTTTAAAATATACAATAATTCGGCGCAAAAGAAAACCCCAACATTTGCTTTTTCCAGATGCTGGAAATATGACAGGTTTCAATCGTAAGTTTGAAGCTTATATTTCTCTTATATATTTCTCCCAAAATATGACGTAAAATTACAAGTTCCTCATAAATAAATAATAATTAGACGTTCCGCTCATATTTTTTGTCGTTTTGGACTGCTTTTACCAGAGTTTTTAAAATAAAATGTAACCACTATCTAGCAAACATTTGTCAAAATCACATAACCTAGAAAATAGTTGTATTTTTTTCAAATCACTGAACTTCAAATTAAAAATAACCATTAACCAAAATAAAATACTCAATTAAATTTGTATTTAAACCAAATGTACTTAACAAATTTTCAGGATATTTTAATTATGCATTCTAAACTCAAAATACGACAACCTGCACCACTGCCAATGATAGATCGTAAGTAATTGAACACATTTATACTTAACTACCTACTTAATACAATAATTTCGCGGAACACCTTCCAATTTATTTAGTGAAAAACAGAAATCATCAAATTTTCAAAATATATTGTGTTCCTAGATGAAACCTGTCAGAGGCAGAAAAATTCGAATTTCCATTCAGTTCAAATCTTTCGCCAAATTCGGACCAAAGATTATTCTCCTAAATTTTGAATTATTAAATTTCCTTATAATCACTTTCGTTTTCCCTTAATAACATTCATATTTTCAGAAAAAAATTTAATTCTGAAAATTCACGTGTAAATAAACTGAATTTATCCAACAGCGATTGCCACTTTTATCCAACAGATGGCGCCAGGCAGTTTTCACGACCGCCCCGAATACACGTGTGGACAAGCAACTTTCTACTGTGTGATTGCTTATTTTGCACGATTGTAACACAAATACCTATTTTTTAGGTCATCATGAGTTTATGATACCTCTTGAAATTTTTCAATGTACTTTTACCGAGGTTCTGGTGGTTCGGATCCCACCTTAAGCTGTAGGTCCCCCCATCATGCACTTGACTGCAACCCAGTCCGTGAATGATGGGGTAAAAACCAGGCTTTGCCCAATGTGTTAAGGTACACGTTCTTATCAGATCACTTGATTGCATTACAATAATGCGTCCGTGACTGATAATATATACCGGGACAGCCCCGTGCATACTATTCAAAAAATAGAAACCCAACTACACAAAAATGCCTTCGACACATTGGGCTGTAACTATCTTAAGCTTGAGACAATAATTTTTTAGCTTATTCCACTAGTTACACTTTTCTTACACCAGTTCGAGCACCAGTTCGAATTTTCTCCCTTGGATTATTGGATATTATGAGAGTTCAAAAAAAGAAATACTATATTCAGAGTTCAACGGGCATATGCCCCTTATCACAGCCAAAAAATATTTATAAAATAAAACTAAATTTAACAAGAATGTTAATGCATGTCGGCTGCGCAAGCTAATTGTCTTTGCAGCACTGTTGTCTCTACGGTGAATTTGGTTTTTAAGCACTAGTTTGAAATGCTAGTTTGAAATAATAATACAAAATAATTTGAAAAATTTTTTAATGCTTGCATCGGTTTCGTAAAAATCATTATCTTTTAAGTGTTTTCATGTTTTTGAATAACGTCTCAAGCAGCAGGTGTTGAATTTGCACGCCCCTTTTTTAGGTTCAGTTTTTTTTCATCATTCAGAATAAACAAACATTTCCAAAAATGCTTATACAGAGTGAAAAACTAGAACAATCAATGGAATACGCTTTTTCCCAGTGGAAGTTACCAAGACTCGCTATTGGTCGAATGGTCCAATTGTGCATTTCCCTTTAATCGTTGGATTCTTGTTTTTTTTTTAATTTCCTAGAATTTCAAAGTTGAATTTCCCACTGGGTAACATAAAATTATCCTCAGAATACGAAAGATAAAATCAAGGAGCAAACAAAATATCGTTCATTTTTGTAAGTAATTTCTCTCAATAATTCGGCCGTCGTTTCACATGGAATTTTTTAGTGTAGCGTGGCCACTGGTGTTTTTAAAAAATGCGAAGAATTTTGGTAGTAACGCATTAAATTAGCCGTAAATGAGCGACGTCTGATAAGTCACTTGTCACTTTTTCGAATCTAAAATAAAATTTATAAAGGCCTTTCTTTCTTGTTAGATTTATGAACTATTATGTATATGGGTGTTTCGACAAAAGTATCAGTTTTCTGTCACCGTGACTTTATAGGTAAACCTACAATTAAAATACAAGTTATACTGTATGAAAATTCACAGACAGACTTCCTGAAAAAGGAACAAAAGCTTAGTCATTACAAAGACACTCATGAAAAGATATAACATATAATAGTTGGGCCAAATCCCCAAAATATACCTGTATAATATTTGTCACCAGCTACAAATTGAATAACTTGCATGCTGCTCACAGCTTTTCTGCGCAATGTTTGAAAATTCTGAGAAAAATCATACTAGTTCTGTAGAGCATAGGCTACTGAAATTGTATGGATCTAAAATTGTGCTTTGATTTATAATTCAACAAAAAAATCTCAATGTCTTGTCACCATTTTTACGATTTAAATGACCACTCCAACAGCTGTGTCTGTGGAAACGGCGCGCACTACCCAGGTCAAAAATCCTCCGATTTTTTATTAGATTTAGGCGTCCAACACACACCATATAAAGGAAAAAGATGTGCTACTAATAATTTCGAAGTGTCACACATTCAAATATCTAAAAAATATGATAACCTAAGCACCTGAGAGTTACTTTGAACATGCACGTTGCGCGTCGGTAAATGATGAAAGTTAGCAATTTCTGAAGTGATTTACCTTTGAAGTTTCTGCTTGAGGAGTTACAATTAGAACTAACTGAAAAGTGCACAATTATTTACCACCAGAGTCCATTATTTTTATTTATTATATTACCGTTGTCTTTTATTAAAAGTGCAGAATTAGGAGCCACATTTGATTAATTAAGAACCAAATTTTATTATGATGATAGACAATTATTTGAAAATAAAAATAGTTACATACCCAGCAAGTAGAAGCAATAAATTGTTTATAAATATACTCAAAAAATGAGTCAAAGATTGTACAATAAAAAAAAATAATTTTGCATTGCTCAAATAATTTAATTAATAAATTAGAGAAAGGAAAAATAGTTTATTTTTAATTTATATTAGTACCGGTAATATGATTTTTGTGAAAGTTTTAAGTGATTTAGATTTTAGAATTATTTAATTAGAACAGAATCTAAAGGATTTTAAGGCAATTAAAACATGTTGTAAGAAAACTGAATTCTTTCAAAAGATATTACAAAGGTTTTAAAGTTTTAAAAAGATGTTAAAATAATTGAAAAATCTCAAACAATTTTAAACCAAATGTACATTTTTTAGTATTTTGAAAAAAATTTAGAAGCTTCTTAAGAATTTTGAAAGAATACGAAAATTTTCTTAAGATATCTCTGAAAATTTCTAAATTTGTAAAAAAAATTCTCGGAGGTTTAAAGGCATTTTTTTTAATTTTTAAGGATTTTCCCAATTTTAACAAACATTTGAGTCAGTTAAAAAATTATGTTTGAATTTTAAAAGTTTTGAAGAGATTAAAAATATTTTAAAACTTAAATAGTTTTCCGAAAATTTATACAATATTTTTAAATGTCTTCAAAATTTCTTAGGCCCGATTCCACCAACCGTGATTAAATTTTAACCCGTGATTAACTTTATTTAATCAGTACATTGCGTTCCACCATCTTTTAAACCATGATTAAAGTAGTCTAAACGCTGTTTAACTTAATCGGGCATTTTTGGCCGGTTAACGACTTAACCAGCGATTAACCGGGCTCAAAGTAACCTCAAATTTTAGTTCAAGTGCAGTGCGACAGTATATATGGCTCAAAATGAAATATGTTCTCAAAATATTATTTTTCCTTTTCTTTTCGCTTTAGAAAACACCGCTTCACTTAATTAATTTGATTAATGTTATTTTGGAGACGCTTCAGCAAAGCAAGTAAACAACACGTATTTTGTGACGTCAGAGTACTATTTATTCGGTTTGGCGTCCCAGAGATGGCGTGCGAACACAAGTTTCATGACTCAGCCAATCAAAATCGCCGCTGCAACAGAAATATGCAGAAACTAGATTTTACTTCGAACAGGGTATACGGTTAGTTAACCATAGGTTAAAAATTCATGGTGGAACGTTTCGCAAGTTAATCACGATTAAATCGTTGATTAATAAATAATCATGATTAGTTAACCATGGATTTAATCAGAGATGGTGGAATCGGCCCTTAAAGTCTTAAATATCTTTTAAACTGACTCTAATTGTTCCTAATATGTATTTTGTAAATCCTTTAGAATAAGAAACAAATTTCTGGACTCTTTTTCAACGCATGTGAAATCTTCAAAAATCTTTTTGAATTTTTTCCGGAACCTTAGGAAAATTATATTTATATAATTTTTAAAACAAACTGATAAAACATGATTTCCTGTTATCAAATCTCGAGATATACTTTTCGCTCGAATTTACGTGTTCAAACACTTTTAACAAATAAACAGTTATTCGAAATTTTTATTTTGTATTAAAAATTATTCTAATTGGAAAAAAAATCATAAGCTTGAAGACAGCCTTTTTTTCAAAGAGTTGCTATTGTACTAAATAGTACGCTTTCAAAACTTTCGGGATCCTTCAGTCGTCTCATTTTTTCAACTGATATCGCGTGATTCTAATATTTTATTTTCAAATATCGTATATTTAATGAGAAAAGGAAAAAAAGGGGAAGTTTTTTGAGAATAGGGGAAAAAGGGGAATTTCATGAAAAAAGGGAAAACCAAGAAAAAAAGGGGAAGACTGTGCACCCTGAAATAAATTTCAACTAAGAATATAATTTTTAGCCAATAAAAAAGTAAATAGAGTAACTAACTTTCCAACCAAACACAACGAATTTTCACAAAATAGTTAACTTTTAAATCAAAAAGATGAATTTGTAACCTTGAACATTAATTTTCCACGAAAAAACAACGAATTTGAAAAAATATATAGTTGAATGTTCAACCTGAAAAATGAATTTTTAACCAAATACATTCGAACTCCAAAGATACGAGCACTCCACAGATACGAGCGTCCCGACTCCACAGGTGCGAGCGGAATTTTTTCCCCTGAACCCTCACCCTGCTCGAGAGTGAGGCGCGCGCGAATAAGCGTCGAATTCTCGACGTTTGTTCACTGCGAATTTTATACGCGCCCATGCGTGTAGTAGGCCTGGTGCGTTCTCACGCATTACCCCCGAAATCTAAACGTCCCAGGAGTGGGAGCCCCTTTCACGCTCTTATCTTTGGAGTTACTGATTCCCGAGATTCTCGTATCTTTGGAGTTAGAGTGTAGATGAATTTACAAACAAGAACATTTATTTTGTTCAAAAACAGAACGAAATTAAATTACAATTAAAAAGTGACGGTGATAGGCACAATGATGAAAATTAAAAACAGGTATTTAACAGAAGTAAAGAAATAAACTAAGATACACATAATTAGATGTGGTCTATTACCAGTAATACTGTAATGTGCATACGGAAATATACATGCGTAAGAGTATATACACTCATGTGCACGCTTATATATGTTTTACTCTCAAGGATTTACGTG
>CAKNWT010268857.1:358-11295 GCA_932066315.1 Andricus coriarius
ACTCGCTTTTGAAGTTAATTTATAATTTCTCTGAATTTTCGGTTTCATGTTTATGTTATTTGAGGTAGATCCTTCGTACACATCCTGGTTGTCATATGCTTTATGCTCTGAAGGTTGCATAGACCTCAGCCTAGACTTTTCAGCTTCAAGCACTTTGTTATGTGCCAGTGCTAGTTTATCTACTGCTTCTTTCACCAAGCCTCGAGTAGCTTGATCTACTGTTACATTTGATAACAAACTTTTAGCCAACTCTTGAGCTCGTGAAATTACATTCTGTAATTCATCAGTATTCTTTTCAGACCCAGATGCATTTTTAGTCAGATTACTCAAAGTTTTCTGAGTGTCGTGTTGTGAGTTTGAGCAGGAGGGTGAAGAACTGTTGTTTTGCGCTCTATTATATTCTCTATTCATCTCTAGATTTGGCAATAGTGTCCCACTCGTATTCTCAGAACCTCTTCGTATTGTGGTTGATGCTGCGACATAAAATACTCTGTTAATACCTGGATTTTGTTTTAAGATTGTCAGATCTGACCACTCTCTCGTAAGTACCAAAAGTTTTCTCTTAAATCTGAACAGAATTCAAACTTTTGAACCTTACATTCAATCACACCACTCGGAATTCTCAGTCAAACATAGACGACTAACATGCTGTATACTTTACTTTTACCAGAAGATATCATAAAACTTAATTCATTGAGACCAATTATTCATATAAAACTTTGACTGAGTACCATATCTCCCATTTCACCTCATAATTTCAATAATAATCAATTTTCACTTCTTTTAAATTTTAATGCCTCTTAATTTCAAGATCTTCTTAATCTTGAATTCTATTAAATTTTATTTAAAATTTTTTATTATTTTTTTTTATAAAATCAGTTTCTCGGAATGACTCTGAAAACTGAAACATTTAAATTTTCAGTATATACTCAACGACTCCAATCCCTAAATTTTATCTTTAAGAAATGAGAGATTTTTTTTTGTTATCAACCACGCCTCGATTTACTCTTAACTCTTTTACTCGGAATAGGAATTAAATTCAACAGCATGGTAGCAAATGTGAACCCCATTTTTCCATCTGCGTGAGAGAAAAAACGTAGCATGTAAGGGACTAAGGACGTTCTCCAAACTACGTACCGGCCCGGGAGATATCCGGACAAATCGTCAAAACTCCCTCCATTTTGCGCAAACGCAAGCGATACGCTTGCTCGCCAAAAAAAAACAACGACAATCGAGTGCTGCGCTGCGCATGAACCCAAGGAGTCAGTGCGCGCGCGAGAGAGAGACCGCGGCTTACCCGAACGCAAGGCGCCGGAGCTCGCCACGAGACCCGCCGCCACGCACACACACGCGCGAGAAAGAGATAGAACGATGCAGCGTCGCAAATACTACCTTTTACGTTCGCGACTTCTCGCACACGGGTAGGCCCCAATCCACGTATCGCGAAACCTCTGCGATGTTAAAAAATATCTAACCGCAAACAGACACCGGGCCTGTCGTATCAACAAAGCACTTCGCTGCCTGAAACTCAGAAACAAAGCACGCCGCACAGGTTCGAACTCCCTGCTCGATGGCGGCGTCGTCTTGATCAGCAAACCTCCGCACTCCTCACAGTTTTGCCTCTTTTTCGTAGACAAAGCCACGCACTATTGTCCGTAGTCGAAACTAAGCACTTTTGTCCGTAGACGAAAACACGCACTTTTCCGTAGTCGAAAACACGCACTCTTCTACCATGTAGGAGTGGTGCCGCTCAGGTTCGAACACACTCCTTGTTCAGTATATTTTAGAGGTTTCTGCGCGGGTGGTTTAATAACTTTTACACTGACACACAATTACATATGGGCACTCTGAAGCTCTTTAATTAAACGCATAAGCACTCGGAATACTTATAAACGTTATCACATTAAGAGAGCGATCCATTCGCGTCACCTGTTGAAGATAGACCGATAGGGCGCGCTCGCCGGTCGCTCGTGCGCCCTCTATAGATGGCAGCAGTTGTGGGAGAAGACACTTCGCTCACAGCGCCGTTCCGTCACTTCCGTCTATAGACAAAGCTACTTTTTACAATTCGACTTGAAGGGGTCACACAAAAATAAATCAAAAATGGTAATAAATATATGCTAGTATTACAAGATTACTTAGCACGATGCAAAATAACAACACCCCTTGAAGATCAATCAAAAGCTCAGTAATTCAAGCACTGTGGTCTAAGTATATACAATTATTTTGGAGAAACATCAGAGATTTTAACTTAGCACTCCACGAGCAAGATTTTGGATGTAACGCAGAATGGAACTTTGATGCAACTGCAAATGGCACAGTTCCTTGTGATGGTATTGGTCGCATTCTTAAAAAGCCGGCTGCTAAAGCAAACCTTTAGAACCCGCACGACAATCTGATTACTTATGATAGAGAAATAAACGACTGAGCTAAAACAAAGTTCACAAACATTCATGTCAAATTCAGCAATAATGATTAATACAAATGAAAGTGGTGACAAAACTCAAAACGACTACTTTCAGACAAAAATAGTATATTTTATTATATCAAGTTCATATGACATTTCGAAACATATACTAGTTTCCTCATCAGATAGAAACATGGTGTTAACGCAATCCTAGTCAATGCGTATGTAATTAGAAATATTTAAGAAAGTAGGTGTTGTTGAATCCTTCTTATGTTTAAGGTCTGGGAATATAATAGATGAAAGTGGTGATAAAAGTCAAAACGACTACTTTCGGACAAAATAGTATAGTTTATTTTTATTTATTTGTTTTGACTTTTGTCACCACTTTCATCTATTATATTCCCAGACGTTAAACATAAGAAGGATTTAACATTACCTACTTCCTTCATTATTTCTAATTACATACGCATTGACTAGGATTGCGTTAACACCATGTTTCTATCTGATGCGCAAACTGGCATATGTTTCGAAACGTGATATGAACTTGACACAATAAATTATACTATTTTTGTCTGGAAGTAGTCATAACTACCTGCTTTCTTAAATATTTCTGATTAATATAAAGCAGAAGAAGCGCTTTTAAGCATAATAAATTCACGCTGCCATCCCCATTTCGAAGGCAGAAGTAATGACAAAGATTTTTTATAATTCTAAAGACTTTAATATAGTACCGGTATTTAAAAATCAGATAACCTACAGATTGTTAGAAAATACTTATGGTATAACAACTATCCTAATGAGTTCGTACAGAAACATATAAACAAAAGACTTCTAGAGTTAGATTTAAAGAAAAACCAGCCTTTTAATAACAACCCAAATGTATATGGTATTATTGATGTTAAACCGGAGATCATCTCCATTCCTTTCTTAGGGACAATTTCACAACATTTCAAAAGGCTATTAAATAAAGGCCGTACCAGGATAAGCATGGTCTGGGTGCCCCCGCTCGGATGTGAGACATATTGCAGGAGTGAGTGGTACATCAACCATTTTTTCCTTATATCATGCCCACATTCAAGGTTGCGGAGATGATCAAAGCATTAGTTCATAGTTTACAAAAATAAAAACTACCCGCTGGCCCCTCCGATGTATGCAATTCCATGAGAATGAGGGGCCAACATTATTTGATCTTATGACGCAATAAGTTATACGCAATAGTGTAATACAAACTAAATGCAACATAATTATTACATTAAAAACACATTTTCCCGTGAATTATGCAGTCACAGTGTCAATTGCTTCTAGGTAGATAGAAAAATACTTCTCTTCGCTTACTGCTGACATTCGCCAAACTAATTTCATATTTGCCCAGGATGCACCACGTGGAGGTTGTCAGTCAGATTATAATCCCTTACTTTATGTACAATATATACAACTATATACATCCTATATTAATAACTGAACAAAACATATAAAATATATACATATGAGACACGAATAGAAACATCTTAGAATTTGGTACCATGGACAAAATATCGAATGACGAGGAACTGACATCATTCCGCAATTAAAAATAAAAGCAAATCACAAATGCATATATGCACATATGTGTACACGTATTGAGAATGAATCAAAACTTGAAAATTAGATTTTTTGATTTTTCAAAATTTGTTTATAACTTTTGTAAAAAAAATTTTTTTATTGGATATTTGGGGTAAATATATTTCATAGGGGTAGCCACTCACCCCTGCAATATGGCTCACATCCGAGCGGGGGCACCCAGACCATGCTTATCCTGCTACGGCCTTTAACATAAAAACTGTTTTTAAAGTTGAATCCAAGTTGAATAAATTTATTAAATTAGGTAAAGCCAAATTAAGATACTTTAGATCAATGTATCATAGTTTTTAAAAGCACGTATAACTGCTGCATGACTTATGTAGGATAAACGAAACGCCCCCTATACATTAGCATAAAGGAACATAAAAATAACATCAACCATGTTGAAAAAAATCATAACGTTATAGCTAAACATTTGGTTCAATGCCATAATAGAGATCCAACTGCCATTAATTGGGATAGGGTTGAAATCCTACATTTTGAGCCTAATTATTATAAACGTGCCTTTGCCGAAATGATTTTCATTAAAAAAGAAGGCGAAAACTGTCTCAACAAAGTAACTGATTTACATTTCTTTAACAAATCATACAACATGATCTTAGATTCATTATGTTAAGTCCACTTTTATCTCGCGTCTGATTATTTCTATCTACGTTCATCTGTTCATTTATATACCACTTCGGTTTTCATACCTTTCGATTGTTAAAGTATTATTATTCAATGATTTATATTTTATTATATAGTATTGCTAGTTCTTATGCCTGTGACCTTTAAAAGGGTTACCACGCATGCGCCAAGTCATCATTCTTCAGATAATGTTCTCAATATAACGAATACGCATATCTTAACATGGAGACGGAGGGTGCACACTCTGTCATCCCTATACATTTAATTTTTGATTTTCTAATTTTTGAACATAACTATTATATACATTTTTCAACTTCGAATAATCAAAATATTATTCGAATTCTACATACTTCTTTATCACAAAGGTAAATTTACAATTGATCAGAAACTTATTTATAGACTTACTAACTTAGCATTCATTTTCATAAATACGTATTTAATTTCATTTTCGTATAATTTATATATTACAGGTCTTAACTATTTTTAAAAATGAGCATTCTAGTTATATTAAGAATGACTATTTTAATACATTTTTTAAGAAAAATTTTTTTTCGATTTCACCTATCCGTTTATGGTTACAAAATACTAACATAACTATCTGCGAAATTTTAAATGTATTATAATATACTATTCCATCAATGTTACTATTATGTTTTTTATATATTTTCTTACATAATATGTTTATAATTATTCATATTTCATAACAGATAATCTGATGAGGGAATCGGTCAGATTCCGACACGTCATTTTTATGTACAAAATTCTGAATAAATGGTCTGATAGAAGTCGATGAAATAAGGTTTTTCCATAAAAATTCCAAACTTCAGATATGTGTTCGAGTTTAAAGTCATGATTTTTTAGTTCAGCCATTTTGCATATTTTGTTGAATATTACACCGAGAAAGTGAGCCCCTTTTGATTTGAGTAATTTTGAAGAATTTGAATTGAGTATTTTTAAGAACATTTTAAAGATTTTGAATTGAGTATTCCGAGACTTAAAGTGAGGTATTTGAGAATGTTATTAAAAAACACATGGTCATGGAGTTTTTCCTGAGATTGGTTTATGCGTAATGAAAATATGTTGAATTGAGAAGGTTTACATTTTGAATAATGGCACATACATTTTTTCGGCTTAAGCGGGATGAGTTCTCGTAGTTTTCAAAATTTTGTTAGAACATTAATTTTTGTAAATTCAATTAACGGACGAAATCTGCTTGAATTCAGTAAAAAAATATTTTCAGAATTCTTCTTTTTGTCCTGTCAGGGTTCATTTGCCCTCGCACCGAAAAAATATATGTGCCCTTATTCGATCCGGCAGCTCAATTTACGATGTATTTTGCCGATCTATGCTATTGCTTTACCCTAATTTTAGAACATTGAAGAGATTCTGCTGATCCCCATTATTGCATTACTCAAATTCAAGAGTATTAAAGATATTTTGCCGAATCCGAAATTTTAAGCCATGTGAGCAGACCTTATTGCATAAACCAACATCAATAATTTTGATAATGTTTACAGAATCCAAATTTCACGTTCCCATATAAATTGTATGTTGATCATGTCCCGAAACTGATAATGATTGCTGAATCTCAAATCTGAGTTCCTTTGCCCCATTCTGCGTGTCCAATAAAGTCTTGGAATACAAAGCGAATTAAGCATAACGTTAGTTATAAATTATTCCTTTATTGAAAATTACATGTAGAATCCTTACCATGCATTGTATGTGAATTTGGTGTAGGTATCTGATTATATAAAACTATTATAGAAATATTATCATGAATATTACTCATTTCAAACCCAATAAATCTGACTTTAATAAATGTTAAATATTATATGATTGAGTCAATTTGTATTCATTTCTAGAATAAGAAACCTATTTCTTGAGAATTACCCCTCTACTAATTTTTGAAAATATGAGCTAGGCGGGCATTGTTCGGGTACAAGAAAGACCTGGCGCCCTGGCATAATTTAGTGCATCCTTAAAGGTAGATATTATTCAGTTACATATCTTGAAAATTGGAAAGTTCAATTTCAGATACACAAAACTGAAATAACGTTTTCACTTTGTGGCACAATACCCAAACTGAAAATTGAGATCGGTCTGTGGGTTTGAGACTGATACAAAAGTTTATTTAAAATTACGTTCGAAACACTTGGTGGTCCTAAAAAGGTGGAAAACCTTGGTGGTCTACTTGATTTTGTGGTCTATGGCGATTGGATAATAGTCACTCAAAATGACGACAAAATGACGTTTTTACACAGCCTTTTGCACGTAGTGGTAAGTCCGGCAGCTGGTGCAAATCTAACAACGTCCGGGATGAACTGGGGGGAATCTGAAGATAACGGAGACGGTGTATTCCGTAATAAAACGGAGGGTTGCTCAGTGTGAGGTGTAGGTATAGGTAACCGTAATGGTACAGGAGGTACTGGCGATGTCTTGGTTGAAGATATACTCGATTTCGTAATCGAGAGTGGAGGGGGGCTCTCTGCACATGAGGAAGGTGTCCAAGGTGACTGGGGGTAATTATCGATGGTGATACCTAGTAGTGCAGTTAGTTCGGGGGAGAGTTCATGCCCGATTGTTTGTTCGGGGTACTTGTTAGCGGGGAGGAATTCGGAGGTATCCACATATGTGATTATCGGTAGCCGGCTTACGCGTCTACCGAACTTTGCCGTAGAGGCAGGGGTCGATTCCTGAGGTGCAAGGAACCATGAAGGACTGCCGGGGTCGAGATCCAAGTAAGACGGATCAGCGTGGTGATACGGGGTTTCCAGGGAGATATCGGGCTTCTCGACGATGGCATATTTTCGAATTTCGCCGGTACGGGAGCGACTCTCACCATGGCGTCGACGGGTTTCTCCACGAATAAGGTAAACGATGTAAGGTAAAAAACTTGCTAGCTCGAGCGGCGGCGCAACACGCACGCCGCAAGTGAGTGGGTTATTGGCCCGCGTTCGCAGTGCGAAAGTTAACGAGCGAGCATCTTGTCGCGATGCTGCTGGATGTGGGTTTCGCACGACTGGCGCGTTTTCGCCAAGCCAAAGTCTACAAGCGTAAACGATAACCGAAGTCGCGCTTGCGCTGTCGATTGTAAGAGGGACATTAACTTTTTTCGACTGAGTGCCGCGACTCAATTTATTTTAAGTCGAATGACAGGTGGGGTTAGGACGCCCAGGCAACGAAAGAAAGAATCATGGATGTTCGCCAAATATTATTTGTGGTTATAAATATTATTATTAACCACGAATTTAATTTGGCGGAGATCACTCCACAGGGTCTTTCGTCACTCTGGAAAATAGAATAAAATACGGAAGTTAAACTTAAATACTAAAGCGAAAAATATTCACATCTATACACGTAGAAAAATTTAAGACTAAGAACTATATACATATTAACAATAGATCTAACGCCGAGGTCGGAGATCGTAAAATCGTCTTGGTGGCAGAGAATAAGGTATCGTCTTCACGCATTTCTCCTTCCTGGTGTCAGCATCCTGGGGCCGCTTTAAAGGTCGCCCTCGACGGAGTTCCAGATCGGGAGGGTCTTCGATGATCTGAGGCATTTTTGGGGGCCGTCATCAACGGAGTTCCTAGCCCGGAGAGTCTTGGATGATCTGGGGCCCTTTTTTGGGCCGCCCTCGACGGCGTTTCTGGGCCGGAGGGTTTTTGTCGAGATTCTGGATCAACGGATCGGTCTCCGGCCTTATTAGAGGCCGCCCTCTACGGTGTTCATGGATCGGAGGGTCTTTGTCGAGATTCTGGATCAACGGATCGGTCTCGGGCCTTTTCAGAGGCCACCCTCTACGGTGTTCCTGGACCGGAGGGATTTGGGGTTGTGGACTGACCGCCGGGCTTGGTTGGGACATTTTTCTTGGACGTCCTCTGTCTCTTCGGCAGAGTCGAGGGGTTAAGAGAGTGTTGGGTCCGGTGTGCATTCTGGGTGCCTCACAAGGCAGTGGTATGATCTTTTGAGGGAGAGGGTCATCGTTTTGGTCGACCTGGTTATCTGGGGTATCCATGGGGGGCCTAGAGTTTGTTGAGACCTGGATATCAGGGGCATCCATTGGGGGCCTAGAGTTTGGTGAGACCTGGATATCAGGGGTATCCATTGGGGGCCTAGAGTTTTGTGAGACCTGGATATTAGAGGTATCCATTGGGTGCCTACAGTTTTTCTCAATGCTTGGGTCGACAGAAAGTTCGCACATTGAGGTAGTGGGGAGTGTGGGTTTCCGAGCAGTTCTGGGGCTACTCTTTGGAGGAAGATCTGATTCTAATGGAGTGACAGTTGGGTCACTCTTCTGCGTAACAACACAGTTATTTATGCGTGGGTGTGCGGGGTAGACTGGGTTGTGTGCATGTTTGCGACACGATCGATGAGGTGTATTTCACACACGTGTCCACTAATCCGTTCCAGAATATTGAAGGGCCCATTACGTATCGGAGCTAGAGCGGCATTAAAGCCTTTTTGGGCATCCGAGAGTTGGTGGTTTCGGACAAAGACTTGGTCTCCGATTTCGTATTGCTGTGCAGATTCTTTAGGAGCTTCGTTCGGTGCTTTTTTCCTTATGCACTGGGCCTGATGCTGCCTCACCTGATGGATCCGGGCGTCTTTGTATCTATCAGTGGCCGTGGGTGGTTTTGGGAAGGTCAATTCACGGGGGCGTTTGAGGTTAGTTCCGAAAAGAACTTGGCTGGGAGTGAGCCCAATTGCAATGTTATATCGAGCACGGATGAAATAAAGGATCTCGGGGATGTGAAGATCCCAGTCTTTGTGGGGGCACACGGTTAGGCGTAACCTCATACCTTTTTTTCGATCGTAGTTACGGCGTTCAGTTGAATTAGCTCTGGGGTGGTAAGTGAGGGTAGTCCAGCAGGAGGTGGACCATTTTTGGCAAGCATCGATCCAATTTTTACCCGCAAATTGGGGCCCGTTATCGGTAAGTAGAGCTCTAGGATAACCGTAACGACGGAAAACTTCGCGTTCTACTGTGGCGATAATCTGAGTGGTTTTAGCGTTACTCAGGGGAAAGGCCTCTACCCATCTTGAAAAAAGGTCAAGGGCAAGCACAAAGATGGCAACTTTGTACGTATTCCCTGATGTTCTCTCTCATCTTGGGCCAGAAAAGACGCTGTTGGATGGCTCGAAGGGTCTCGCCCATACCCGGATGTCCGGCTAGTCCGGATTCATGGTATTCATGAAGTACCAACTCCCGGGCCGTACCTGGGACGTAGAGACGCCAGGTGCGGGGTGTTGTTCCGCTGGCTCTCCAGAGACTACCATAGTTTAGGGAATGCTGTTGAAAAAAGACATTTTCTTTTTCCGTAAGAACCGGTAGTGACGCATGCTGTTTATACTTGGAGACGAGTTTACACGTTTCGTCATCTGCCTGTTGAGCACTTGTAATGTCGTCGTACAGATCACGCGTTTTCATGGACGCAAGGTATGGTGGCTGTTCGGACGTGGGGTTTTTGTTTTCAGGGGGCAGCATTCATTCATCGATGAAGGCATCCTCTTCATCGTTAATGCCGGAGGGGGCTTCCACTAGGGCCACAGGGAGTAGGCTCTGACTCGTTAGGCATTTTTCAATGGGAAAGAATGAGTTCCTAACTGACAAGCCCATTGTTTGAGTTTGCCCCGGGTCTCCTTAACGCGATGTGACCATGTGATTGCTTCATCGTCGGTTCTAAGGACGAAGGGACGGCCTTACAGATACGAAGCAAACTTGTTGAGGGCCCAAATGGTGGCGAGGCGTTCTCGCTCGTTTTTTTTCGTAACGAGACTGAGTGGGGGAAAAGTTGGCACTAGCGTAACTAATAATGCTTCGGGTAGAGTCTAGCTTGGTTTGGTAGAGTACCGTTCCCATCCCTATGGTTCTTGCGTCAGTTTGTAGGGTGTGGGGTAGTCCGGGGATAGGGTGCCCTAAGCGCAAGGGCTTTTTAAAAAAGAGTTTTTACGTTTTTGAAAGCACGTTCTGCTTTTGAAGTCCAGTTCCATCGACTGCCTTGTTTGCCGAGGAGATCCGTAAGGGGTGCGGCTGTTATGGAAAAGTGGGGGGCATATTCCTGGATCCATCCACAAATACCTAGGAACTTTTGTGAACTTTTTTTTTACCTGGGAGGGGTGGCTTCAAGTACAGCATTTACGTGCTCGCTTTGGGGGAAGTTGGCTTCGGCTGTGATAACCTGACCGCGAAAATCGGTAATTCTAGGAGTGTAGCGACCCGAGCTTCTTCGGGGGCATGGGGTTGTAAGCGTTGAAGAAGTAGGTACTTTTTCTGAAGGAA
>CAKNWT010268860.1:0-10670 GCA_932066315.1 Andricus coriarius
TCGGGAATTTTATTATTCGTATCATTCGGGAATTATCCAATTTGGGAATTTCACAGTGTCAGGAATTTTATTTTTCAGGATTTTTGATTCTTCCCAATTTTCTGTCGGGAATTTTCCAATTTGAGAATTTTATTATTGGGGAATTTCCGAATTTTCTAGGTCCGATATTTTTATATAATTCGGCATTTTTGGTCAGGAATTTTATCATTTAGTAATTTTTAAATTGCTAATATTATAAACTGTTCGGGAATTTCGCAGTTCGGAAATTATCTAATTTGGGAATTTCACAGTGTCGGGAATATAATTTTTTTGGATTTTTCAATCGCACCAATTTTCTGTCGGGAATTTGATTATTCCGGAATTTCCCAATTCGGTACTTTTATTATTGGTGGATTTTCGAATTCGGGAATTATATTTTCCAGGATTTTCCAGTCGTCCCAATTTTCTGTAGGGAATTTTCAAATTCGGTAATATTATAAATTGTTCGGGAATTTTATTATTCCGGAATTTTCCAATTCGGGAATTTTATTATTCGGGAATTTTCGAATTTGGGAATTATATTTTTCAGGATTTTTCAGTCGTCCCAATTTTCTGTCGGGAATTTTCAAATTTGGTAATATTGTAAACTGTTCGGGAATTTTATTATTCCGGAATTTTCGAATTCGGGAATTTCATTATTGGGGAATTTTCCAATTCGAGAATTTGACAGATTGGGGAATTTTATTTTTCGGGAGTTTTCAGTCAAATTTTCAAATTTTCAAGTTAGGATATTTTTTTATAATTCGGCATTTTTCGGTCGGTAATTTTATTATTCGGTAATTTTTAAATTGCTAATATTATAAACTTCGGGAATTTTATTATTCGTATCATTCGGGAATTATCCAATTTGGGAATTTCACAGTGTCGGGAATTTTATTTTTCAGGATTTTTGAGTCGTTCCAATTTTCTATCGGGAATTTCATTATACAAGAATAATTTTCCAATTCGAGAATTTTATTAGTAGGGAATTTTGCAATGCATTAATATAATAAACTGTTTAGGAATTTTATTATTCAAGAATTTGCCAATTCGGAAATTTTATTATCCGGAAATTGTGCTGTTCTTATTATTCGGGATTATCCAATTCGGGAATTTCACAGTGTCGGGAATTATATTTTTCGGGATTTTGCAATTTATTAGAATGATGCACACTTCTGGAATTTTATTAGTCTGACAATTTCCAATTTGGGAATTTTATTATTCAATAATATTAAAAACTGTTCAGGAACTTTATTTTCCGGGAATTTTCCAATTCGAGAATTTTGTTACCCGGAAATTTTATTATTCGTATTATTCGGGAATTATCCAATTCCGGAATTTTACAGTCGGAAATTTTATTTTTCGGGATTTTTCAGTCGTTCCAATTTTCTGTCGGGAATTTTTGTATTCAAGAATGATTTTCCAATTCGGGAATTTTACAATTCAGAAATTTTATTAGCCGGAAATTTTTTTATACGTATTAATCGGGAATTTTACAGTGACGTGAATTTTCATTATTTTTTTATTTTTCAATCGCCCCAATTTTCTGTCGGGATTTTTATTTTTCAAGAATAATTTTCCAATTCGGGAATTTTACAGTGTCGGGAATTTTATTATAAGGGAATTTTTCAATTCGTTAGTATGAAAGCTGTTCGGGAATTTTATTAGTCGGAAAATGTCCAGTTTGGGAATTTAATTATTCGGGAATTTTATTATTCAAGAATTTTCCAATTCGGGAATTTCGCAGTGTCGGGAATTGAATTTTTCAGGATTTTTCGGCCGTTCTAATTTTCTGTCGGGAATTTTCAAATTCGGTAATATTGTAAAATGTTGGAAATTTTATTATTCGGGAATTTTCCAATTCGTTAATTTTATAATCAGGTCGGGAATTTTATTATTCCGGAATTTTCCAATTCGGGAATTTTCTTATGGGGAATTTTTCGATCCGGAAATTTTATTATTCGTATTATTCTGGAAAATTCAATTTGGGATTTTTATGTTTCGGTAATTTCATAATTTCAGGAATTTTCTATTTCTAATATTTTGTTTTTTGGTAATTTTAAAATGTCGACAATTTTATTTTTCGGGATTTTTTAGTTGGGATGAATGAAAAATCCCGAAAAATAAAATTCTTGACACCCTAAAATCTCCGAATAATAAAATTCCTGAATCATAAAATTCCTGAATTATAAAATTCTCGAATAACAAAATTCCCGAAAAGTTTATAAGATTACACATTTGGGAAATACCCGATTAATAAAATTCCCAACAGTTCATAATATTACCGCATTTGGAAATTCCCGAATAATACCATTTCAATGCTTAATGTTTAAAGTTTCTAAACGTATTTTTTGTATTTAAAACAACAATCATTGACAAAAAAATATATTTCTGTATGAAATTCTTTTTCAATTATGGTTTTTTAAATTCAAACAATAATTTCAGAAACTTTGAACACCAGAAATATTTTTTTATTAATAAAAATATTTGTTTTTTGTATTTTTAATAAATAAATGATATTTATAACAGAAAATTTTAATTGTTTAAATTCGGGAATTTTATGATTTGAGAATTTTCTAGTTCGGATATTTTTTTATAATTCGACAATTTTCTGTCGGGAATTTCATTATTCGGTAATTTTTGAATTCGGTAATATTATAAACTTTTTGGGAATTTTATTATTCGGGAATTTTCCAATTCGGGAATTTTATTATCCGGAAATTTTATTATTCGTATTATTCGGGAATAATCCAATTCGGGAATTTTACAGTGTCTGGAATTTTATTTTTCGGGATTTTCCGTCGTTCCAATTTTCTATCGGGAATTTTTGTATTCAAGAATAATTTCCCAATTCGGGAATTTTATAATTCGGAAATTTTATTATCCGGAAATTTTATTATTTGTGTTAATCGGGAATTTCAGTGTCGTGAATTTTTATTTTATTTTTATTTTTCAATCGTCCCAATTTTCTGTCGGGATTCTTATTATTCGAAAATAATTTCCCAATTCGGGAATTTTACAATTCGGAAATTTTATCATCCGGAAATTTTATTATTCGTATTAATCGGGAATTTTACAGTGTCGTGCATTTTTATTTTATTTTTTTATTTTTCAATCGTCCCAATTTTCTGTCGGGATTTTTATCATTCAAGAATAATTTTCCAATTCGGGAATTTTACAGTGACGGGAATTTTATTATAAGGGAATTTTTCAATTCGTTAGTATGAAAAGCTGTTCGGGAATTTTATTAGTCGGAAAATGTCCAGTTTGAGAATTTAATGATTCGGGAATTTTATTATTCAAGAATTTTCGAATTCGGGAAATTCACAGTGTCGGTAATTGAATTTTTCAGGATTTTTCGGCTGTTCTAATTTTCTGTAGGAAATTTTCAAATTCGGTAATATTGTTAGCTGTAGGAAATGTTACTATTCGGGAATTATCCAATTTGGGAATTTCACAGTGTCGGGAATTTTATTTTTCAGGATTTTTTAGTCGTGCCAATTTTCTGTCGTGAATTTTCCAATTTGAGAATTATATTATTGGGGAGTTTCCAAATTTTCTAGGTCGGATATTTTTTTATAATTCGGCATTTTTCGGTAGGGAATTTTATTATTCGGTAATTTTTAAATTGCTAACATTATAAACTTTTCGGGAATTTTATTATTCGTATCATTCGAGAATTATCCAATTTGGGAATTTCACAGTGTCGGGAATTTTATTTTTAGGGATTTTTCAGTTGCACCAATTTTCTATCGGGAATTTGATTATTCCGGAATTTTCCAATTCGCGACTTTTATTATTGGGGAATTTTCGCATTCGAGTATTTTACAGTGTAGGGAAATGTGTTTTTTCAGGATTTTTTAATCGTCCCAATTTTCTGTCGGGAATTTTCATATTCGGTAATAATATAAACTGTTCGGGTATTTTATTATTCCGGAATTTTCCAATTCGGGAATTTTATTATTGGGGAATTTTCCAATTCGGGAATTTGACAGTGTCGGGAATTTTATATTTCGGGATTTTTCAGTCATCCCAATTTTCGGTCGGGAATTTTCCAATTTGGGAATTTTATTATTATGGTATTTTCGAATTTTCTAGTTCGGATATTTTTTTATAATTCGGCATTTTTCGGTCGGGAATTTTATTATTCGGTAATTTTTAAATTGCTAATATTATAACCTGTTCGGGAATTCTTTAATTCGGGAATTTTATTATTCGTTTCATTCGGGAATTATCCAATTTGGGAATTTCACAGTGTCGGGAATTTTATTTTTCGGGATTTTTCAGTCGCACCAATTTTCTATCGGGAATTTGATTATTCCGGAATTTTCCAATTCGCGACTTTTATTATTGGGGAATTTTCGCATTCGAGTATTTTACAGTGTTGGGAAATGTGTTTTTTCAGGATTTTTTCAATCGTCCCAATTTTCTGTCGGGAATTTTCAACTTCGGTAATAATATAAACTGTTCGGGTATTTTATTATTCCGGAATTTTCCAATTTGGGAATTTTATTATTATGGTATTTTCGAATTTTCTAGTTCGGATATTTTTGTATAATTCGGCATTTTTCGGTCGGGAATTTTACTATTCGGTAATTTTTAAATTGCTAATATTATAACCTGTTCGGGAATTGTTTAGTTCGGGAATTTTCTTATTCATATCATTCGGGAATTATCCAATTTGGGAATTTCACAGTTTAGGGAATTTCATTTTTCAGGATTTTTCAGTCGTCCCAATTTTCGATCGGGAATTTTCCAATTTGGGAATATTATTATTGGGGAATTTTCGAATTTTCTAGTTCGGATATTTTTCTATTATCCGGCATTTTTCGTTCGGGAATTTTATTATATGGTAATTTTTAAATTGCTAATATTATAAACAGTTGAGGAATTTTATTATTGGGGAATTTTCCAATTTGGGAATTTGACAGAGTCGGGAATTTTATTTCTCGGGATTTTTCAGTCGTTCCAATTTTCTGTTGGGTATTTTATTATTGGGGAATTTTCGTATTTTCTAGTTCGGATATTTTTTTATAATTTTGCATTTTTCGGCCGGGAATTTTATCATTCGCTCATTTTTAAATTGCTAATCTTATAAAATATTCGGAAATTTTTCAGTTCGGGAATTTTATTATTCGTATCTTTCGGGAATTACCCAATTTGGGAATCTCACATTATCGGGAATTTCATTTTTAGGGATTTTTCAGTCACCCCAATTTTCTGTCGGGAATTTGATTATTCCGGAATTGTCTAATTCAGGAATTTTATTATTCGGAAATCTCATTATTCGTATTATTCGGGAATTATCCAATTTTGGAATTTGACAGTGTCGGGAATTTTCCTATTCGGGAAGTTTATCACTGGGGAATTTTCGAATTTTGTAGTTCGGAAATTTTTTTATAATTCGACATTTTTCGGTCGGAAATTTTTATTATTCGGTAATTTTTAAATTGCTAATATTATAAACTGTTGGGGAATTTTTCGGTTCGTCAATTTTATCATCGAGGAATTTTATTGTTCGCATAATTCGGGAATTATCCAATATGGGAATTTCACAGTGTCGGGAATTTTATTTTGTAGGATTTTTTAGTCGTCCCAATGATCTGTCGGGAATTTTCAAATTCGGTAATATTATAAACTGTCCGAAATTTTATTATTCGGGAATTTTCCAATTTTTTAATTTTATAAACTGTCCGGGAATTTTATTATTCCGGAATTTTCCAATTCGGGAATTTTATTACTGGGGAATTTTTTAATTCGGGAGTTTGACAGTGTCGGGAATTTTATTTTTCGGGATTTTTCAGTCGTCCCAATTTTCCATCGGGAATTTTATTATTCCGGAATTTTCCAACTCGGGACTTTTATAATTGGGGAATTTCCCAATTCGGGAATTTTATTATTGAGGAATTTTCGATTTTTCTAGTTCGGATATTTTTTTATAATTCCACATTTTTCGATCGGAAATTTTATTTTCCAGGAATTTTATTATTCGTAACATTCGGGAATTTCACAGTGTCTGGAATTTCATTTTTCGGGATTTTTTAGTCGCCCCAATTTTCTGTCGGGAATTTTATTAATCCGGAATTTTGCAATTCGGGAATTTTATTATTGGGGCATTTTACAGTGCCGGGCATTCTATTTTTCAGGATTTTCCAGTCGTCCCAATTTTCTGTCGGGAATTTTCAAATTCGGTAATATTATAAACTGTCGGAAATGTTATCATTAGGGAATTTTCCAATTGCTTAATTTCATAAACTTTTCGGGAAATTTATTATTTCGGAATTTCCGAATTCGGGAATTTTATTATTGGGGAATTTTCCACGTCGGGAATTTCATTATTGGGGAATTTTCCAATTCGAGATTTTGTCAGTTTGGGGAATTTTATTATCCGTCTCATTCTGGAATTATCCAATTTGGGAATTTCACAGTGTCGGGAATTTTATTTTTCAGGATTTTTTAGTCGTGCCAATTTTCTGTCGTGAATTTTCCAATTTGAGAATTTTATTATTGGGGAATTTCCGAATTTTCTAGGTCGGATATTTTTTTATAATTCGGCATTTTTCGGTAGGGAATTTTATTATTCGGTAATTTTTCAATTGCTAATTTTATAAACTCTTCGGGAATTTTCCAGTTCGGGAATTATATAATTTGAATTAAAAATTGGAATTATAATTTCAGTGTCGGCAATTTTATTTTTTGGGATTTTTCAGTCGCACCAATTTTCTCTCGGGAATTTGATTATTGCGGAATTTTCCACTTCGGGACTTTTATTATTGGTGAATTTTCGAATTCGGGAATTAAATTTTTCAGGATTTTTCAGTCGTCCCAATTTTCTGTCAGGAATTTTGAAATTCGCTTACATTATAAGCTGTTCGGGAATTTTATTATCCCCGAATTTTCCCATTCGGGAATTTTTATTATTGGGGAATTTTCCAATTTGGGAAGTTGACAGTGTCGGGAATTTTATTTTTCGTGATTTTTCAGTCGCCTCAATTTTCTGTTGGGAATTTTGTTATTCCGAAATTTTCTAACTCGCGACTTTTATTATTGGGGACTTTTTGAATTCGGGAATCTCACAGTGTCGGGAATTGTATTTTTCAGGATTTTTCAGTCGTCCCAATTTTCTGTGGGGAATTTTCAAATTCGGTAATATTATAAACTGCCGAAAATTTGATTATTCGGGAATTTTCAAATTCGGAAATATTATAAACTGTTCGGGAATTTTATTATTACAGAATTTTCCAAATCGGGAATTTTATTATCAGCGAATTTTCTAATTTGGGAGTTGGACAGTGTCGGGAATTTTATTTTTCGGGATTTTTTAGTTAAGATTAATGAAAAATCCGGAAAAATAAAATTCCCGATACTGTACAATTCCCAAATTGGAAAATTCCCGAGCAGTTTGAAATATCACTGAATTATAATATTACCGAATAATAAAATTCCCGGCAGTTTATAATATTAGCGAATTTGAAAATTCCGAAATAATACATTTTTCGATAGAAATTTGCCGAATTATGAAACAACCGAACTAAAAAATTCCCCAATTTAAACAATTAAACTCTTTTTATAAAAATATATTATTATTTTATTTTTAATGAATTATTAATATTTATTTAAAAAATGTTTAATTGTTTAAATTCGAGAATCTTGTAATTCGGGTATTTTCTAGTTCGGTTATTTCATAATTTTACAATTTTCTGGGATGAATGAGAAATTCCGAAAAATAAAATTCCCGACACTGTAAAACATCCGAATAATAAAATTCCTGAATTATAAAATTCCAGAATGTTAAAATTTTCGAATTGGAAAATTCCCGAAAAGTTGATAAAATTACACAATTGGGAAATTTCCGATTAATAAAATTCCCCACAGTTCATGACATTGCCGCATTTGAAAATTCCCGAATAATACAATTTTAATTTTTGATGTTTAAAGTTTTTAAGCTTAATGGTTTGAGTTTAAAATAATAATTGAAAAAATATATATTTCTGGATGAAATTGTTTTTCAATGATGGTTATTTTAAATTCAAACAATAATTTCAGAAGCTTTAAACATCAAAAATAATTTTTTATCAATAAAAATGTTGGTATTTTCAATAAATAAATTATATTTATAAGAGAAAATTTTAATTGTTTAAATTCGGGAACTTAAGAATTCCATCATTTTCTAGCTCGGATATTTTTTTATAATTCGGCAATTTGCGGTCGAGAAGTTTATTATTCGGTAATTTTTAAATTTCTAATATTATAAACTTTCCTGGAATTTTCCAGTTCGGGAATTGTATTATCCGGGAATTTTATTATTCGTATCATTCGTGACTTATCCAATTTGGGAATTTCACAGTGCCGGGAATTTGATTATTGCGCAATTTTCCAATTCAGGACTTTTATTATCAGAGAATTTTCGAATTCGGGTATTTTACAGTGTAGGGAAATGTGTCTTTTCAGGAATTTTCAGTCGTCCCAATTTTCTGTCGCGAAATTTCAAACTAGGTAATATTATAAACTGTCGGAAATTTGATTATTCGCATTATTCAGGAATTAACCAATTCGGGAATTTGATTTTTCGGGATTTTTCAGTCGTCCCAATTTTCTGTCGGGAATTTTATTATTCTGGAATTATCCAACTCCGGACTTCTATTATTGGGGAATTTTCGAATTCGGGATTTTTATTATTGAGGAATTTTCGAATTGTCTAGTTCGGATATTTTTTTATAATTCGGCATTTTTCGGTCGGGAAATTTTTTCTCCAGGAACTTTATTATTCGTATCTTTCGGGAATTTCAGTGTTGAAAATTTTATTTTTCAGGCTTTTTCAGTCGCCCCAATTTTCTGTCAGGAATTTCATTATTCTGGAATTTTCCAATTCGGGACTTTTATTGTTGGGGTATTTTGAATTCGGGAATTTTACAGCGTCGGGAATGTTCAAATTCGGTAATATTATAAACTGTCGGAAATTTTATTATTCGGGAATTTTCCAATTTGTTAATTTTATAAACTGTCCGGGAATTTTATTATTCTGGAATTTTCCAATTTGGGAATTTTATTATTCTGGAATTTTCCAATCTGGGAATTTTACTATTGAGGAATTTTCGACTTTTCCAGTTCGGATATTTTTTTATAATTCGGAATTTTTCGGTCGGGAATTTCATTCTCCAGGAATTTTATTATTCGTATCATTCAGGAATTTCACAGTGTCGGGAATTTTATTTTTCGGGATTTTTCAGTCGCCCCAATTTTTTGTCGGGAATTTTCCAATTCGGGAATTTTATCATTGGAAAATTTTCCAATTCGGGAATTTGACAGTGTCGGGAATTTTATTTTTCGGAAATTTGTAGTCATCCCCTTTTAGTCATCCGAAAAAATTATCAAAATTGAAGACTGAGTTTCGCTTGAAATCGTGATTTATAAAAAATAAATTGTCCTTGCTCTTGGTAAATTGAATCAAGTTCTAGGTAAGACTAATCGAAGGTGAATGTCAAGTTCTCGAGTATCGTAAGCTCTAGATCTTTGTAATTCGGTTAGAAGATTCATTCGCTTGATTAGAGTTTATACTTTTATGGCTCCCAACCTTACAGACGTAATAACCTTCATTTGGGAATTCCCACGAGTTCTCCAAGAGGAAGGAGAAAAATTTGACCTATTTGGCAAGAAAAGTCACTTAACTTGGAAATCCCCGATATGAATTTCTTAATTACTGACCTTATAGATCCAATCACTGGCTTGTTGCCTGAAACTGAGGGGGCGATCGACTAATCGAAACATAGAAGGGCCGTCAAAACTTTTTCCGAAATTATGGGATCTTCTATCGACTTTGGAACTTGAATCCTATTAAACTAAAAAAAAAAGAAAATTACGGGTTTATTCATAAATACTCACCATTTTTTATAACATTTATTTTTTAAAAAATCATTTAAAAAAAAGTTTTATGGGGACGTTTCGAAACTACGTCACGCTATTTTAAAGAATTTTTTCAAACATAAGGGCGAAGTCCGAAATACAGACATCCACAGCACCCTTTTTAAGTCAAATTTTTATTCTCGATTTAATTTGATAAACGATTTAAATAAAAAAGAAAATATACAAAGATCAGGGATCACAGCACAAAATGAGCTCAAAAAAGGGGAAATAGGGTGATTTTCGCATGAAAAAGGGAAAAGATTAAATATTTATTTTTATACCTTGAAAAGAACAATCAATCTTTCCATAAGAAATTTTATATTTTTAAATAATTTTCAATGATATTTTAATGATTTCTGCCATTAAATAATTTATTTTTAAAAATTGGATAACTTAGGTCGTTAGAAATCCATTATCAGTGATATAAAAAAGTCTGAGAAAAAAATAGAATTAGTTAAATACAAAATTTTGATATGTTTAGCATCGTTCTAATGAATATTTATTTCCAAGATTCGTAATTTCTTCCTTACTATAATTAATACTTTAAATGTAAATTTAAAACTACACTCTTCAGTAGAGCGAAGTAAAAATGCTAAAATTAATCGAATCGTTTGAGCTGAGGGATAACAATTTGTAGTCCGACATCCAAAACAAGTAAAGAAAAAAATTTGAAATCTGTTAATATCTTCGGTTCTCACTTTTCAAATTACAATATTAAAAATTTTTTAAATTGAAAAAATATTTTTAAT
>CAKNWT010268866.1:4856-23590 GCA_932066315.1 Andricus coriarius
AATAATACAATTCACAAATTATAAGAAAAATCTATTTTCTTTATTGATATCTGGCAATTATTGAAACAATTTTTTTCTCTTGTTAATTTTTATAAGGTACTTTTTTCTCGAATTAATTACATAGTTATTGAATGTTAAGGGACATTTTTTGTGGAAGTCACTTTCCAATTATTTAAAAAATTAATTATTCGTGGGCGCCTTTTCATAAGAAAGGTGGAAAAAATTCTAGTTTTTTCAGTACTTATTCAGTATTTTTTTTATCTTAGTACTTACACCCTAATTTTTTAAACACTTATCATTTTCTTAAATAACATTTTTCAGTTACGTTATGGATAATAATAAGTAATAAGTGACATAGTGTATGAGATTCGGAGACACTATAATTTTCTCCATCTTTCATAGAAAAAGAAACAACTGATTTAAATTATTAAAATAATTTCAAACTGTCTTTCACAAAAAATATCACTTTAAACATTCATTGACAGCATCAACAATTTTAGAAAATGATACATTTTTACGATTTACGGAGGAAGAGAGTTTGTTAAGCATATAAAAGTTGTTTAAATTATTGCCAAATATTCTAAGCAAACAATCATAAATCTTAACATTTGTTAATTGTGTCATTACTTCCAGAAAATACTAACTTCTCACGATTAAGTGTAAACAAAAATTATACAATACAATACGAACAAAAATAATTTCTTCTAAAATAAAAAAAATACTATCTTTAGCATAAATTTGTCATAAAACTGCCGCAGGCCTCACAGTCCCTATGGGATAAAATATAGGGAACAAAGGGCACTTTTTGTCACGCTCATAGGGTACTTTTTTCGCGCTTAAAGGGTAACAAAATCAGGATAAATTCATAAGACTTCAGAACAATTCAAGTTAAATTCAAAAGAATTCAAATGAATTGGAAACATTTTTTAAATTGAAGAAAAACATTTTGAATCTATTTAGAGGAATTTAAGGAAAATGAGAAGAATTCGATGAAAATCATGAAAAATCACACTAAATTTAAAAAACAATAAAAGTAAATTCAAAAGAATTAAAAAATATGACAAAATTCATTTAAATGAGTAACTTTTAAATGAGTTTTAAAAAATGAAAGTGAATTTAGAAGAATTTAAAAGGATTTAAAATAATTCAGGATAAATTTATGAGAATTTAGGGCGAATCCCAAATAAATTGCAAAAAATATTTGAAAATCGCTTGAAATCTTTGAAATCCTACTAATTTCTTATCGAAAAAGTGACTAATGACTACAAAAAAATTTAAGAGAAATTCAAAAAAATTCATATGAATTGGACAAATTTTTAAAAATTGAAAAATCCATTTCTTTCAGTAACATTTGAGTGAATTTAGGGGAATTTAAGTGGAAATAAGAAGAATTCGATGAAATTCATAAAAAAAATCGAACTGAATTTAAAAACCAATAAAAGTAAATTCAAAACAATTCAAAAACGAAAAAAAATGATTTCAATTCAATAAGCTGGAAGTGAGTAAGAAAAATTAAAGAGAATTTAAAAGGATTTGATACAATGTCTAAGAATTTAAGGTGAGTTTAAAAGACTTCAAGACGAATTAACCAAACACTTTTTAAAAATCCACTGCAATGAGTAAAATTAAGTAAATTTAGAAAAATTGAAAAGTATTTAAAAGAATTCAGGATTAATTAAATAAGAATTCACGGGCGAATTCAAAATGAATTGCAAAAAATATTTTAAAATATTTTGACATCTATTAAAATATTATAAAGACCCATGAAATTACATGAAATCTGATGATACTTCCTGAAATCTTGGAAAACTTATTAAAATACCTTGAGAGCTCCTAAAACCCCATAAAATCATTGAAATCCTCGAAAATCTTACAAAATCCCTTGGAATCTTTTAAAATATCTTATAACCTGTAAGGTCCTGTAAAATCCTTCCATATCTTCCGAAATTCTTTAAAACCGCATTGAAAACTTTAAAATCCCTAAAAATGATTAAAAACCCTTGGAAATCCCTTGAAATTGTTTAAATCTCTTGAAAATGCCTTGGAATCTTTTAAAATGGCCTACAATATATCAAAGCCTTGGAAATCGCTTTAAACTGTTGAAATAAATAAAAAAAGTTCTGGGAACCTTTTAAAATTTCTTGAAAATGCCTGGAAACCTTTTACAATATCCTGAAATCTTTCAAATACTTTAAAATCCAATTAAATTACTAAAACCCATAAAAAATTTCCTGGCAATCTTTTAAAATAACCTGAAATATTTGAAATGTTTCAAATCCTTTCATCATTTTGTCAAAATATCCTCAGGTTCAATTATATAAAAACTTTGAAAAATTCAAAAAAATCTATTAAGGCCATGTGGCGAGTGGGCCACGTGACCGGCTGCCTACCTTACCGACACTTTTTTTATTTGTAAACTTATTTTCACACGAATAGCCACATCGAATAAAAAATTTGGGATAATAAATAAAAAGCACTAAAAAAATGCGACTCTGGTCCTAAATTTTTATAATGATGAAAAAAGTTTTTTTTGTGAATAATTTTTTTTTGCTTTTTTCATAATTATAAAAATTTAGGACCAGAGCCGCGTTTCTTAGTGCTTCTTATTTATTCTCCCAAATTTCCCACTCGATTTAACTATTCGTGTCAAAATAAGTTTACAATTAAAAAAAAGTGTCGGTAAGGCAGGAAGCCGGTCACGTGACCCACTCGTCACATGGCCTTAAATTAACTATAATTGAGTGAATTAGGAAGAAATTAAGTGACTTAAAAAATTATAAAGAATTTCAAAGAATTAGAAGATTTCAGTGTGGATTATAAAAAATAATTTCAAATCTTAGAAATCCTACGAAATACTTCACTTATCTTCAATAAATTCTTTAAAATTCACTAAAATATTACTAAATCACATGAAATTATTTAATATTTGATGATACTTCCTGAAATCCTGAAAAAATTATTAAAATACCTTGAGAGATCTTAAAACCCCATAAGATCATTGAAATCCTGGGAAATCTGATAAAATCCTGTAAAATCTTTTGAAATATCTCAAAACCTTAAAGGTCCTACAAAACCGTTCCATATCTTCCAAAATTCGAAAAACATCTTCATCCTACAATATTGCAACGCCTTGAAATCCCTTCAAAATGATTAATTAATCAACAAAATTCATTGGAATCTTTCAAAATTCCCTAAAATATTTCAATATAAAAGCTCTTGAAAAGGCCTTAGAAGTTTTAAAAACACCCTTAAATCTTAAAAATTTCTTCAAATTAATGCAATCTATTAAAAATTTTTCGGAATCTTTAAAAATAGGGTACTTTAGGGACCTCAACTGAATATAGGGTACAATAGGGGACATAGGGACCGGTCTATGAGGCCTGCTGCTGTTTTGCATTTTTGTGGGACAATTTTCAGGCAAAATGTACGAAGTTGGGGGGGGGGGGGGGAAGGTAAAAAATTAAGTTTTATTGGGTAGAATTTATTCTGCAAAGAAACCTTAAGAAGTGACTAAACGTTAATTCACAAAAAGCCCAGGGGCGTGGGTTATTACTTATTATTGCCCTATTTGAAAAAATATAGAATTTTTTTCCGGAAGAGTAAGAAATTGTGGCAAATTAATTACCAAAAGTCAAAAATCGAATTTTTGTACCACCCTAATGTGCAATTAAACACTCTGTTGCACCTTCGGTCCCTTGTTGCTCTCAGACTTCCATTTTTCGAGAAAAAGTAAAAGGAAAGAGAATTCCATAAGAAGGAAAAGGGGAGGGGTAAGAGAAAAATGGAAGCCTTTCCGGTTTATGAACGATCGGAATTTAAATTGCTTTCCTCTACCTTATATTCAGTTTTCGTTCCTCCTTCTTATAAATCCCAATACTCTTTGATATCGGCAATAGAGGCTAAACGGGGTGGGGTAAGGTGGCAAGGATGAAAGTATTTGGGATAAAGAGAAAATTCACAAATGCGTCTTATGATGCCGAAACGAAAAATTTCTTGCGTCTTTTGAAGAACCTTGTGTACATACTCCTACTCACGTCTTCAGCTGCTTGATCGAAAAATGTTAAGCGTTCTTATCAATTTCTCCTGGGTAAAATTATAATTTTCTAGCCTTTGAATTTAAAGAGAAGTTAAATTATAAAGTATGTCATTTGACATTAATAGTGGTAATCTTCAGATGCATTAAATGGAAATTCTTCTTCCATTTCCCCCTCTCTTTACTTCCCCAGGCAATACTCACCTTTCCCTACTTTCCGACACCACATTTGATCTTACTTTCTGAGCATTATTTTACCTCACTTCCCCTATCTACTTATTTCCCCTCCACACACTATAACCTTCGCTTTCCTTAAATTTTCCAATTTCTTCTTCTATTACCCACTTTCCTCACTTCCCTAGCCAACATACCCCTTTTCATACTACCCCAAACTACGTCTCCCCTCACTGCCTCTACCTCCTGATTTCCCCTCATCACACTTCTCCTTGTTCCCCTCCTATAAATTCTTATAGTTTCCCTTCCCTAACTCCCCCCACTTCTTCTACTTCCCATACCTTCACTTACCTTCTTCTTTTCCTATCATTTCCCATCACTTCCCCTTCCCAAATATCCCTTACTTAACCTACTTCCCATTCTCTTATTATCCCTAATATCTCATACTTACCCTCTCCTTATTTCCCCTACTTTTTTCCTCTCATATTCTGTACTTCCCCTGCTCTCATATTGCCTACTTACCCTTCCCTAATTTCCCCTACATTGCCCTACTTCCCCTCTCCACCCATATTTCCCCTCTTCACACTTCAACATTCGCTGACCTTCACTTTTCCAACTTCTTCTTCTACTAACCTTTCCTCACTTTCCTGGCGAGCACTCCCCTTTTCATACTTCCCAACACCACATTTCTCCTCACTTTTCTTCATTCTTTCCACATTCTCATTTTCCCTTCCCATTCTATACCTAGTTCCCGTTTTATAACTTCTCCTACTCCCCCTCTCCTCACTGCCGCCACTTCCATTCCTCTTATTTGCTCTGACTGGTTCTACTTCCCCTCTCCTTATTTCGCCCACTTCCCATTTCCTCATTTTCTATCACTACCAAATACTTCCTCTGCTTTTATTTCCGCTACTCCCTAACCTCATTTCCCGTCACTTCCCCTACTCATCCATTATTTCCCTTACTTATCCCAGCAATTCTCCTTTCTTCCCTTCTACCACCTCACTCACATCCTCTTTAGTTCCTCTTCACTTGTTTCTCCTCGCTTCCCCTCCGCACCACTCCTCTATTTTCCTCTTATTTCCTCTCCCTTGTCTTCTCTCTCTCCTTCCTTTCTCCTCATTTTCCCTAACTTCTGATTCCCTCAACTTCCCTACTTTCTCTCCCTACATTTCCCCTTACTTTACTCCCATTATTTCCCCTCATTTCCTCTACTTCTACATTCATCATTTCCTCTCGCTTCCCTTTCCATAATTTTCCATCACTTGGCCTTATTTCTCCTCCGTGAAGAAAAATGCGACGGACTAAAAATTTTTTAAATTCCATACCTTCAAAATATAAATCTTGAAAATTGAATAATTCGCAAATCCTCTCTATCCCTTTGCAAGACCATTAAGAATGTAATAATTAAACGGTTCATATTTGCAGTAGAAATAAACAACTAACTAACATTGCATTTTCTGTCAAAACCCTGTCATCAAAATTTGTTTCCAAATTTTTTCTAGAATTCAGCTAAATCTGTCGTTCGTAAGAAAAATGTGCAAATTCAATTTTTTGAAAAAAATGAGTTATAAATTCAATTTGTTGTATGGAAATCAATTGATTTAGTTGAAAATTTAACCATTTTGTTAAAAAATCTTTTTTTTCTTCAAATTAAAATTAAGTTTTTAACTGCAAAATCAACTATTCTAGTAGTGGTTAAAAATTAATAATTTCAAGTTGAAAATTAAACATATTTGATTGAAATTTGATATCTTTTTAGCAGAAAATTAATATTCTACATTGAAAATCCAACTGCTTTAGTAAAAGTTGAACAAATTAAAAACAAATTTAATTTATTAGTTGAAGTTGAATTCAATTTTTTTCGTTAGAAAATCACTTTTTTCAATTGCAAATTTAGCTATTCTATTTTTGAATCAAAATTAATCTTTTTTCGTTTAGAATTCAAGTATTTGGTTTGAAATTAACTTTTTTGTTTAATATTCATATTTTCAGGTTGAACATTAAATTTTTTTTTAGAGAATTGGCCTTTTAGTTTGAAAATTAATGCACAACCCCTTACTTAAATCTCGCGAATTTTCAATTAAAATTATGAATCTTCAACCAAAAAAATGAATTTTTAAGAACATTGTGCACCCTTCAACCAAGGAGTGGCATTTGCAAAATAAAAATATCAATTTTGAAAAAAATGTGATACTTGATTTTTCCAAAGGAAAAAAAAAATTTTTTTAATCAAAAATAGTTGAATTTAACCAAAGAAGGCGAATTTTTAACAAATCACATGAATGCTTAACCAAAACAGACTAATTTTCTACCAAACAGTCGAACTCGCAACCAAGAAGATTAAGTTTTCACACAAAAAAAGACGTTTCAACAAATTACATAAATTTTCAATCAAACAAAAGGTACATTTTTAACCAAAAATGGAATGATTCATTTTTATTTCAAACAATTTTTTTTCAGTTTCAAACAAATAATTTTTCACAAAATGGTTCATTTTTTAACAAAATAGTTAAATTATTAGTTAAAAAATTAATTTCCAGCCCAAGAAACGAATTTCCAAAAAGGTAGATCCATTTTTAAACAAAGAAATGATTTTTCAACTAAAATTATGAATCGCCAACCAAGAAAATGAATTTTCAAAAAAGTAGTTCAACTTTCAACCAAGAAGTTGCATTTTCAACATGTAAGATCAATTTTCAGAACGAAATGTGATAGTTGATATTTGAAAAAAAAAATATTTATGTTAAATCAGAAACAGTCAAGTTTAACCACAGGAGACGAATTTTTATCAAAATTCTTGAATCCTCAACTTAAACAGATTAATTTTCAACCAAACGGTGGAATTTTCACAAAAATGGAATTGTTAATTTTTTATTCAAAAATTAATTTTTAAATTCAAAAAATAATTGTACACAAAACTGTTGGATTTTCAAGTCGAAAATATAAATTTTCAACCAAAGAGTTAAATTTTCAACCGCATAGTTAAAGTATTAATTAAAAAATTAATTTTCAACGAAAAAAATATGTTCACTTAGGCAGTTCGATTTGCTACCAACGAAATAAATTTCAACTAAAATTATGAATCTTTAACCACAAAAATTAATTTTCAATAAAGTAGTTTAATTTCTAACAAAGGAGTTGAATGTCCAACCAAAAAAGATAAATTTTGATAACATTTTTTTGTTAGGTCAAGCAAAAGATATTTTAACCCTCGCAGAAATTTTGCCGTGGCCCCAATCGGGGCCCGATCCGGCCAAATGGGGTCCAGATCGGGAAGCCAGGTCGGATCAGACCCGTCATGAAACGCACGGACTAGTCTGGGCCGAACTTGTTAGCCCGATCGGGTGGTCGGGTCCGTGCCAAGTCGTTACCCTATCAGGTCCCGATTGAGTTATATTAAAAATTATTGGCCATTTTTAATCTAAATAATGCACTATACAAAATTTCTTGGGGAATTTTACCCAAAATTGTGTTTACGCTAATTTCCACACATTTTGTGGAATTTTTCCCAAAGTTTATTACGGAAATTCCCAAAAATTTGATAGAAAATACCACATGTGTTATTCTGTATTAATTTAAAATTTCGGGAATATCCCGAAATTTATGTGGGTGATATTTTCTCCAAAAATTGTGCAATACCAATAAAAAAAACAATGAAGGAACCGCCCTTTTGATCATCATGCTCTTGATCGCGGTTGCCTCTGCGCCATATAAGTATGCTTTCCTTCGCGTCGACTGCTTTCTTAAACACTCGACGCGTCATTTCTGTTTCGAGAGAGGCGATACGTCGCGCGCCCTGGCGAAGTTCTCATGAACTACCAGCTCAGAGCGGCAAGAAACCGTATCGTGGTGCATAGTATACTACACTTATCTGATTAATCAAAAACTTTTTTTGTAGATTTTGATTATAATTTCAGTCTGTCAGAATGCATACGCATTGGAATTTTCACAAGAATAAAAATTAACCACTGACGAGGGCCACCGTTGTGCGCCGAAACGTTTGGTTCAATTAAAAATTGACTGAATCATTTACTCTGACCCTAAAGCAAAAAGTAACATCCAAAATTAAAAACAATTATTTTCATCGAGGGTCAATATAATCTCCCCACTGAATATTATTTTTAGAAAAATTTTTTTTTTCATACAAACTCATCAACTTAATAATTATTCATTAAAAATCGAAAGAAATTTATAGAAATTTGAAGTTTTCTATGCCGAACTGTTAAAAAATCTACAATTTTCTATAATCTGATATGGAAACGACGGAAAAAAATCTTTGAGATAACTATAACATTAATAAATATTTATTCCAAAAAAATGTGCAAAATTATTCAAAATATTGTGCTAGTTTATCAAATATTTTAGAGCAAAATATCTTCCTGAACATACGGTAATACTTTAAGAGTTTTTAGAAAATTTCCCTAATCTACGTGGAAATCAAAAATTATTTTTGGACCGATTCCCTATGTCCCGGAAGTTAGATCCGCAAACTTATTTTTTCAAAAAAATGAAAGTTGTGCTAAATTATGATCTTCTTGTGCTGATTTGTGCCGTGAACGGTTTTTTGAAAAATCAAAAATTTCGGGCACAATTCTTGAAAAACGTTTTTTTGCTAGACCCGCAACTTCTTGCTAGAGCAAAAAAAAGGTTGTGCTAGGCGGCTCGAAGTATACACAATTTTGTACAGGAAAGACAAAAGTCAAAAACCTAACTGTTACCGAAAAAAAAACAAAAAATTTTATTATATTTGAAAATTTCGAAAAAATGAAACTTGTGATGGGTTTTGCTCGACAAATTCAGTCTTTATTTCATCTGACAAAACTAAGTGAGATCAACAGTTCTCATATTAAAAGCTCAACACGTAAAACTAAAAAAACATAAAAGATCCAAAAATAGTCAAATTTCGAAAAAATAAAACTTGTGCTGGATTGTGCTCGACAAATGCAGTCTTTATTCCCTCTAACAAAATCACGTGAGATTAACAGTTCTCACATTAAAAACTCAAAACGTAAAACTCAAAAAACATAAAAGATCCAAAAAAAGTCCAATTTTGAAAAAATAAAATTTGTGCTGTATTGTGCTCGAAAAATTCAGTCTTTATACCCTTTGACAAATTCACGTATGATCAACAGTTCTCATATTAAAAACTCAAAACGTAAAACTCAAAAAACACAAAAGTTCAAAAAATAGTCAAATTTCAAAAAAATAAATTCGTGCTGGGTTGTGCTCGAAAAATGCAGTCTTTATTCCCTCTAACAAAATCACGTGAGATCAACTGTTCTCATATTAATAACTCAAAACTTAAAACTCAAAAAACGTAAAAGTTCCAAAAATAGTCAAATTTCGAAAAAATAAAATTTGTGCTGTATTGTGCTCGACAATTTCAGTCTTTATTCCCTTTGACAAAATCACGTAAGATCAACAGTTCTCATATTAAAAACTCAAAACGTAAAACTCAAAAAACGTAAAAGATTTAGAAAGTTTATGTGACGTGATTTTGTCAGAGGGAATAGAGACTGCATTTGTCGAGCACAACCCAGCACAAGTCTTATTTTTTCAAAATTTTCAAAAATAATAAAATATTTTGGTTTTTTTTTCGGTAACAGTTAGGTTTTTGAAATTTTTCTTTCCTATATAAAATTGTGTATACTTCGAGCCGCCTAGCACAACCTTTCTTTTTGCTCTAGCAAGAAGTTGCAGGTCTAACAAAAAAAACTTTTTTCAAAAATTGTGCCCATAATTTTTTATTTGTCAAAAAACCGTTTACGGTTGTCTAGCACAACTTTCATTTTTTTGAAAAAAAAAAGTTTGCGAATCTAACTTCCGGGACATTGATTCCCTACATTCAGCAGGAATCATTCAATTCCCCAAATTGTAGGGAATATTTCCAAACTTTAGTATAAATGACCATAAGTTTCGGGAAATTTCCCCAAAAATTGTAGGTATTATCACTCTGATATAAAATTCAGCGTTTTCCTTAATATCTACTAGGTGGCGCTGCAAAACGGGCATCCCGGTATGGCAAGACTCTGGGCCATGCAATTAGCGCTACCCGGGCCAGATCATGCCAGCCCTATCGGGGCCAGATGGGTAATAGGGAACATATATGGCGATTTCTGCGAGGGAAGTTCATATTGAAAAAAGTTGAATTTAAACAAAAAGTAGCAATTTCTAATAAAATACTTGAATCCTTAACTAAATCGGATTAATTTTCAACCAAATATTTTCAACAAAATACATTAATTTTCAACCAGGAGAGTGAATTTCATACCAAAAAAGGTCACATTTCGACCAAATACATAAATTTTTGACCAAATTGTTGAATTTTTAAGAATAAATTTAATAGTAGAGATTTTAAAAGAAAATAATGAAGCTTCATCAAAAAATAATTGGATTTTCTTATTGGGGTTTATTAATTCAGTTCACATGCAAGTGGAAAAAAAAATAAAAGAGAAAAGATTATTTTGTTGAAAATTTCACCGTTATGTTGAATATCATCATTGTAAGTCGAGAATTTCACTATGAGGTTAAAAATGTAAATATTTTGTTCAAAATGAATTTTTATTGTTTAGAAAATTCAACTATTTTCTTCAAAAGTAATCTTTTTTTGTTTGAAAATTCAACTGCCCTGTTTTGAGAGAAATTTAGGCTGTGAAGTCTATTAAAATATTATGCTTCTATTTGAATTTTGATGTTATGTTTTTTGTTGGCTAGCCCAGTATAATTGCTTATTTTAATTTTTATTTAATTTTTACCCTCCGTAGCTTAGTGGGTGAGAGCAGCAGACCGGGAATCCATGAGACCTGGGTTCGAGTCACAGCGGAGCTAGAGATAAATTTTGTTCACAATTAAAAATTAAAATCATTCTGATTTAGAATATTTAGATCCAACACCGGAATCCCATCGAGAAAAAACAATTATGCTTCTTTTGTGTTTTATTTTAGTCGTTTGTCAAATGAAACCCTGATAGACTTTATAATTTATGCACAGCCCCTTACCTAGAGGGAACCACTACAAATTTTAAATATGTAAATAGGAAAGGATTTTAGGAAAGGATCTTTCTAATTGAATAAAAAGAGTTCTGTCTGTAGATTTAGGAGAAGGATATCACATCCTAATAAAATCAAGAGAATTAATCTAATCTCGCCGATCCCAGAGCGAGTGGCGGATGTACATTCTACAAAGGCCGAAGTAAGGCAAGTCGAGCCAGGTAATTCAATATGATTCAACAAACAGTTTAATGGGGATTACGCCGAGTGTAACCGTGCAGAAGTAACTGCCTCTGCCAGCAGCCCCCTTTCCAGCTAGATGTCTCTTGGTTCAGCCACCCCATCCCCTTTCACTAACATCTTCGTCTTACCCATTTTACCCATTACAGCCCTTGTACTCGTCCATCCTTCCAAATCTCGGTGACACAACCTTCATCCCTTACTCACTTACTGTTACATCCGCGAGGCGAGCACGACGTATGAACTAACGATCTCGAACTGATCCTCAATGAGGTTACCACAAACGTTGAGTCAAGCGTTAAATTCGAATCAGCTGAAAAAAGACTTAAAAAAGTCCTTTTACGTCTCTTATTTCTATTTCTAATATAAAAAAACTGGTAGGGGATATTCGGTAAATCGTCACAGAAAAGATTTTAATCTCGAATCAAACTAGCATCACCAATAACTATTTGGAAATTACAGAAGATAAACGAAATTTTTAGAAGTTTGGAAGAAATTTAAAAATATTTTATACATTTTCAGAAATCTTTTCAAATATTAAAATATTTTGAATCAAATTATTGAAAATTTTCCCAGGAATCTTAAAAAGTATGGTGTGCTCTTTAAATCTTTTAAAATCCTTAATAAGCTTCAAAATTTTATTTCGAAATCTTCAAAAATCTACATTTTGTTTACCATTTTTTGAAATATTCTCAAGATTCACATTAATTATAGAATTTTTTCGAAACTTTTAAATGTCCTTTAAAATGATTCGAATGTTTCCCAAATTATTTGTAAAAATCCTACAAAATTGTAAAACTACCTTAAAACCATTCAGATTTCTTTCCGAAAATGTTTGAAATCTTTTTAAGGGTTTTGAAATCATGTTAAATCTTCTTTTAAAACGGATTTTTCAAAACCAAAAGTCATAAAAAATTTGTCGAGGAATCTGAAGAAAATTTGTTTATTCTTTAGAAACCTTTTAGAAATCTAGATTTGAAAAATTATTAGACTTCTTCTCAAGTTTTAAATTATTTTTTAATCTTTTAAAAAATTTAAAAATATCTCTAAAACTTACTCAAATCTTTTATAAATTTTTTATTCTTGCAAAATAAAAAAATGTTGCTTTGAAATTTTAGAAATTCAGGAAATAATTTGAAATTTGTTCAAATCTTTTTCACTTTTCTAATGAAATGTATTTTTCCAAAAAAATTTTTTGTACAAATTTCTTGAAATGTTTCAACATTCTTAAAAAGCTTTTAAATTTTGTTTTAAAATCTCAAAAAATCTACATTTTGTTAAAATTTTGTGAAATATTCTGAAGCTTTATATCAATTATGGAATTTTTTAGAAACTTTCAAGTATCTTTTAACATGGTTCGAATTTTTCCTACATTATTTTTAAAAATCCTGCAATATTAAAAAAAACTACCTTGAAATCTTCAAGATTCCTTCCGGACAATTTTTGAAATCTTTTCAAATGCTTTGAAATCTTTTCAAATATTCTCTTAAAACTTAAGACATTTTGTTGAAAGCCTTTCAAAAATCAATATTTAAAATATTACTTGACATCTTTTCAAGTTTTAAATTAATTTTTTATCTTCTCAAAACTTCTAAACACCTTTTAAGCTTACCCGATTTTTTTCTGAATTTTTTCATATTAGAAAATTGAAAAATTTTGCTTCAAAATCTTAAAAGCTTTAGGAAATAATTTGAAATCATTTCAAACCTTTTTCAATTTTCTATTAATATTCACTGTTCAAAACAAAAAATCATTTGAAATTTTTCCAGGTATCTTAAGAAATGTTTTTTAATTTCTTGAAACATTCCAAGAGTGTAAAAAAGTTTCTAAATCTACATCTTGATAAACAATTGTTGAAAAATTCTTAAAATTTTAATTAACTCTGAAATTTTTTTAAAACTTTCCAACATCCTTCAACATTATTCAAAATTTTTCTGAATTATTTTTAAAATTACTGGAAAATTAAAAAAAAATTGCATTAAAATCTTTCAGATTCCTTTCCGAAAATCTTTGAAATCTGTAGACATTTTGAAATCTTCTTAAATATTCGTTCAAAGCTGATTTTTCAAATTCAAAAATCGTTTAAAAATTTTTTAGGATTTTCAAGAAATTTTGTTTATTCTTTAGAAACCTTTCAAAAATCTAGATTAAAATAATTATTTGACACCTTTTCAAGTTTTAAATTATTTTCGTATCTTCTCAAAACTTCTAAATATCTTTTAAGCTTACTCGCATTTTTTTCAGTTTTTTTAATCTTGCTAAATTAAATAATTTTATTTTAAACTTTTAGAAATTTTAGGACATAATTTAAAATCTTTCGAAATCTCTTCTAATTTTCAATTAAAATTTACTTTAAAAAAAATAATTTGAAGTTTTCCCAGCAATCTCATGAAATCTTCAAAAATCTACATTTTCCTTTATAGTCATTTATAATAACAAATGTATTAAACAAATGTCCCAATTTAACGGTTTTCCTGGAAAAAAGTTTTGAAATATTTGTCTGCTAATTGAATGGCTGATTCTTATTTATAATAACAAATAGTATAAACAAATGCTCCTATTAAACAGATTTTTCAGAAAAAAAATTATTCGTTCCATTAAGTTGGAAGCACACTGATATTGATATTCAATCGATATGTTAGGCTAATAATGAAATATACAATTGTTATAAACAAATAATTTAACATATGCGAAACTGTAACAGTTTATTATTTCTATAATAATTTGTTTATAAAAATCATTATTTATTTAGAAGAAATAAATCTTGATTGAATGTCCATATTAGCATACTTTCAGGAATATTTAATGCAAAAATTCACTTTTCCTAAGGAAAGCCGTTGAATTGGCACATTTTGTTTTCGATGGATTTCAATATATTTCGAGAGGTTTCGATATATTTAGAGATAATTCGAGAGATTTTGAGATAATTCGAGAGATTTCCAGATTTTTTCTAGAGAAGACTTATTAAACAGGATACTGTTGAATTGAATCAAGGAAGACGAATTTTTCTACCAAATCTTTCAATTTTCAACCAAAAAGATGAATTTTTGAGACACAGAGGGGAGCTTTCTACACAAAAAAGTTAAATTTTTTACCAAGAAGATCTTTTTGACCCAAAAAGGACAAATTTTCAACAAAATAGATATATTTTTAACTAGATAGTAGAATTTTCACCCAAAAAGTGTAATTTTTTACCAAGAAAAAGAATTTTCAACAAATTACATAAATTTTCAATCAAATAGTTTAAGGAACGAATCTAACAAACGATTTTTTTACAAAAAGGTTCAATTTTCAATCAATTAGTTAAATTATCAGTTGACAAATTCATATTTAATTGAGAAAACGAACTTTCAACGAGGTACTTTTTTAACCAAAGAAATGAATTTTCAATTAAAAGTAGGAATCTTCAACCAAAAAAATGAATTTATAAGTAAGTAGTTCAACCTTCAATCTAGGAGTTATATTTTCAGTCTGAGAAGATAAATTTGCGAAAAAAATGTGATCGCTGATGTTTTGAAAAAAATAATATTTTTATTTTAAATGGGAAACAGTTGAATTTAACCCAGAAGGCGAATTTTCAACAAAATACTTGAATACTCAAATAAAACAGATTAATGTTCAGTCAAGAAGATTTTATTTTCTGTAAGAAGGACGAATTTTCAACAAATTATATGTATTTTTAATCATATAGTGAAATTGTCAACCAAGAAGTTTGATTTGCTACCAAGAAGAAGAGTTTCCAACAAATTACATGCATTTTTAATCAAATAGTTGTTTCCAACAAAACGAATTTTCAAAAAGATATATCCTTTTTCAACTAAAGAAATGAATTTTCAACTAATATTATGAATTTCCAACTAATATTATGAATCTTCAACCAAAAACATGAATTTTCAAGAATGTAGTTCAACCTTTAACCAGGGAGTTGAATTTTCATCCTAAAAAGATAAATTTTCAAAAGGAAAGGTGCTAGTTGATATTTCAAACCATAAAATATTTTTAATCAGAAACAGTTGAATATAACCAAAGAAGACGAATTTTTAACAAAATACTTGAATCCTGATTTAAAGCAGATTAATTTTTAATCGAAAAGATTATTTTTTTGTCAAAAAGGTCGAATTTTCAACCAAATACATAAATTTAAAACACATAGTAAAATTTTCAACCAAGAAGTTTAATTTTCTACCAAAAAGCAGAATTTTCAACAAAATTAATTACATTTTTAGTAAAATAGTTAAAGTATCAAACTAGAAAAAATCAATTTGTAACCAAAAAGCGAATAGCTAATTTTTCATTAAAAAAAAATTAAATTCATTAAACAAATTTTCCACAAGAAAGTAGTTCAACCTTCAATCCAGAAGTTAATTTTTCAATCTAAAAATATAAATAAATTTGCAAAAAGAAATGTGATAGTTGATATTTCGAACAAAACAATATTTTTATTTTAAATCAGAAAACGTTAAATTTAAACAAAGAAAAAGAATTTTTAACCAAATACTTGAAACCTCATCTAAAGCAGATTTATCTTCAATCAAAAAGATGAATCTTTAACCATGAAGAATATTTTTTAACAAAAAAGACGAATTTTCTACAAAATACAAACATTTTCAACCACAAAGTGAAATTTTCAACCAAGAAGTTTAATTTTCTACCAAAAAGAAGTTTTAACAAATTTGTAACCAGAAATAGAATATTTAATTTTTCATTTAAAAAACGAATTTTCTACAAAACGGTTTCAAATCAAAGAAACGAATTTTCAAGAAGGTGGTTCGACTTTTCACCAAAGGAATGAATTTTCAACTAAAATTATGTATCTCTAACCACAAAAATGAATTTTCAAGAAAGTAGTGCAACTTTTAACCAAGGAGTTGAATTTATAACTTAAATAGATAAATTTTCAAAAAAAAATGGGATAGTTGATATTCCAAACAAAAAATCTATTTTAAGCTTATATTGAAAAAAGTTGAATTTAAACAAAAAAGACGAATTTTTAACAAAAAACTTGAATACTTAACGAAAACAGACTAATTTTGAACCAAACAGTTGCATTTTTAACCAAGAAGATAAATTGTTCATAAAAATGAAGCATTTTTAACAAATTACATAAAACGTTTAATTTGAAAAATTAATCTTCTAAAAACCTGTTGAATTTTCAACAAGATACATCAATTTTCAACCCAGACGATTAATTTCATACCAAAAAAGGTCAAATTTTTACCAAATACTTGATTTTTATACCAAATTTTTTAATTTTCAACCAAAAATGATTGCTTTTCAGCAAAATTGTTCAATTTTACGCTCATTAATTAAAATTTTGAAACAACTTCTATTACTTCTATTAATTTAGTTCTCATTTAAGTAGAAAACGAGAAAAAGGGGAAAAACTGATATAAATAAATAGGAATTTTGATGATTTAGAGACCAAAGTATAAATATTTAAATAAACATTGAAATTTATTGCGGATACTTTAAAAATATTAGGTTAGAAAACTGGAAATTCTGTTAAGAAAATAAAGTAAATTTTCCATTGCAGTTTTTGATTTCTGACAAATTTTTTCGAGAAAATTTTATATTATGAATCATTATGTTTATAAAATCTGAGTTTCTATTTTGAAAATACCGATTCAATCTATATCTTATCTATGGTTTGCTGTATCAGATAAGAGAATGTAATTTTTAATTAACCAAGAAAGACGAATATTTAACCAAATAATTGAATTGTTAACGAAAAAGGTGAAAAAAAGATTTCTTCACAAAAAAGTTGAATTTGTAACCAAAAAATTGAATTTTCAAATTCTTAAATTTGCCAAATGTAGGAAACATTCGAGTTTCAAGATAATAACATTATTATTAGATTCCTGGAAAAGTTTGTTATGATTTTCTGAAACAAATTTTTAATAAAATATTAAAAAATATTTCAAAACAAATTTTAATGTATGAAGTAATGTTTCTAGCTTAAAATTGCTTAAACTGATATAATTTTGAAAATTTATACATATTTTAAATTATTCTTCAATTTATAGCATGAAAAATGACAGCGTGCATTTATATTTTTTTAACATTTTAACTGTACAATATATAAAAGTTAAAATCTTGCAGATTAACGGCTTTTGATTAAAAAATGAATAATTTAAATGTTTTTAAATATTTCATTTTATACTCTCTATGTATTCTTTTTTGAACATTTTGAAAATCTCATTAAATATTCTTTTAAAAATCATTCGTCGAAAAAAAAAATTAGTGTTAGTACTTCTACGAATTTCAATACAAATGTTTTATTCATTCAAAACCTTTCAAAATGCTTTAAAAGCTTATAAAATTTGTTTTTTAAATCTTTAAAAATCTACATTGTGTTTTAAATGTTTTTAAATCTTTTTACTTTTTAATTTATTTTGGAATCTTTTCAAACCCTCTAAATATATTTTAAACTTAAAATTAATTTTTCCAAATTAAAAGTCATTTTGAAATATTTGTAGGAAACCTAAGAATTTTTGTACTTTCTTAAAACCGTTGAATATCCTTGAAAAGCTTCAACATTTTATTTCGAAATCTTCAAAAATCTAATTTTTGTTTTTTATTTTTCGAAATCTTTTCCAGTTTCAAATTTGTATCTTCTGAAAACTTATAACTATTACACATATGAAATAATCGGTGAATACACGAGATAAAATAAATTATAGGTATCAAGCCTTCTGACTCGGATAAATGGCAGTCAATTTTTCCGAGTTTGCAGGTTAGATAATTAAAATTATTCAACCAAAAAGTTATATTTTAAAACTAAAATTGTACATTTGTAACTAGAATACTTCAATTTCCAACCAAGAAGATGAATTTTGAAACAAAAAGTTTAATTTTGAAACACGAAGAATAATTTTCTACCAAAAAATAAGTTTTTTCAAGAAAAGAGATGAATTATCAACTAAAAAAGACAAGCTTTCAACCAAACAGTTTAATTTTCAGTTCAATAAATTAATTTTCATCAAACAAATTTCCTACAAAAAAAGAAAACAAATTTTCAGCCAAAATGATAAATTTTTTTTAATGAAATGATGAGTCTTTTACTGGAATAGATGAATTTTCACTTAGAGTAGATAAATCTTAAATCAAATAGATGAATTTTTAACACAAGAGTTTATCTTTCAACCAAGTAGTTGTATTTTCAACCAAAAAGTTGAATTTTCAACTAAAATTGTACATTTTTAACTAGAATACTTGAATTTTCAACCAAAACGATGAATTTCCAAACAAGAAAATTAATTTTTATACAAAAAGATTAATTTTCTACTAAAAAAGAT